>JAMKCH010002869.1:0-87182 GCA_023653785.1 Ophioderma brevispina | reverse complement strand
ACGTAGTTTCTCGAGTCGATAAACCTTGTGTATAAATTTGAAAACACAGTTAACAAATTTATAAACTATTTTTAAAGCACACTGGAGATCAAGTGATAAACCCAGTTTATTGACCGATATTGCGGGTTCTGCAAAATCATTCGATAAAGTGAACAACTTACAAAGTTGTAAGTAAACACTGCAGGGGTTCCGCGCAGAACACGATCTTCCGCAACCACCCGAGCCGCTAAGACACTTCATTCAAACTAAACCTAACCCATGAAATATATTTACTTTTTTAAACCGTTAATTATACTTACAAATTTCAAATTGTTTCTATCAAATTTGTATGGGAAAATGTGTTTTGGAAAGCGAACATTGTTAGTGTTTCGCATATTGCGCGGAAGGGGGACACACCCCCTCCAGCACCCACCCCGCCCCGCGGACGTGGCCACTGTCACTCCTGAATCCCGCCCCCCGGGGGGGTATGAAGTTCTGGATAAGCGCCTGGAAATTGGTGTTTCCAAATTCACACTTATTATAGCATTAATTTACAGTCTAGTTTAAATATCACCACCATTATGTTCAAAGGTGCAACGAGAGATTTTGGGGCATCCATATATTGTGTCATATAATTTGACAGGTGTAATTTGGATTTTGGTTAAAGTTATAAGTTTTGGGAAAAGCCCTTCTGAATGGGATTGGTCAGATTCAATGACCTTAACACAACGGCCAGTTATGTACAATGTAGGTGCATTGAAAACAATTAAACCAGAACAAAACTTTGTTTAAAACAACTGATGATAAGTGTCACTTAAATATAATACTGTACTGTCCTTGTTTCAAGCGTTATGTACGCCGTTTTTGATATCAATCAAACAAACAAGACTTAGCATTGGAATTGAAATCAACTTTGGACATAATATTACACCTTGAGTTAAAAGACATTCAATTGGATCAGAAGTCCAATTCAAATACATGGAAATTCTATGATCACAATAATTCATGTCCATTGTTTTAAACGTTCTCTTCCACTTTATGGATATTAAGGAAGTTTGAAACAGTTCAAACAATTTACAGTGCTTTCTTTATAATCAAAATAAAACTTATTGTAAGCCCGATCCTGTTACATCGGTCCTCCTTTGTGAGAATCTCACATCAACTGAATTTCAAACCTTTCATTATGTATGATTTTACAAATCGGACCAGCTTGGAATTTATAACTCTTCTTCAATGCCCTGCATCTCTGAACAGGGGTTTTGAAATGAGATAGGAATCAAAGCATGCTGAAGAGTAGGAAATGTACTTTAAAAAGAATGTTAACATCGTGATGAACAGCTTTGTAATATTTTTGTTTCCATTACTGCATTTTATTAATACACACTGTACATAAGATCCCAATATAATTCTTACATAGTATTTGGCTACAGAAATGCCTTAAAAGTGAAAACAAAAGGCGATTTTCATTTGTTTAATTTCAATATAAAACATAGGCTGGATTAGCTACCAAACACACAACACAACGTCAATACACCATTATTCCAAATACACACTTATTCAAATCTTAAAAGAAAGCGATAGGTTGGAGTTGCCTTTCCGCGCAGTGGTCGTGTGCTAGTGTTTTTACGTCGACTTACCGAGCAAAGACTCTTCTTCTTCAAATAGGAAGTCAACCCCAATATACCAGTTGGTAGTACAAACTGCAAATAGTGCAAAGCAAGATATTAATATAGATTAAGCTTTCTTTAAAAAAAAATTAAATCTATATATCATTGTATCAATATATCTTTGTAAACAGTAAGCTCACGCTAAATCCGAAACATTTACTTGTTGTTCCATAATATTCACAAGACTACCTTAGAATCACAAACAAACAAATTCACAAAATGTTGAATTTTTGTTTTTGTTTGTGTTTTGTTTGGAAATTTGAATTTAAAAAAAATCATGAAATTGGCCAGGTAAATAATAATAAAGGACCATATCTGGAGACCAAGTGAAGCTAGACCTTACATTTTTTTTCAGGAGTATTGCTAAACAACGTACTCATCAACACTATAAATCGAAAAAACACATTCCCTGAAACTGTATTCATGAAGTAGGTGTGCACTGAAAGATCACTGTAAACTGGGTTTGAACACCACTTCTCAAGAATTCGAGGAATATATTCCGTTAGATACGAAATACCTCACATACCACTTGTTTTATTTGCTTTACAGGTTTTAATTTTACTTTTCTAATCTGCTAATGCCTCTACAGTTTATTTCATGGACGACGATTTATTCTAACCATTAAAGTTTTATAAAATTTCACTTTTGGTTTTGCCAAAACTTTATTTAGACCTAGTTTTAGTTAAAAATTACCACATTTTCAAGAGACAGCCTGAGTAGGCCTATCTTAAAGGAGAACCCGTACAACGAATATTATTAAACAATATACACTATAAAATAATTATTGACCACATATCGAGTGGTTTCATAGAAAAACGGAATTATATAACCCTAACAATGAATTAAAACCATCTATTCTGACCTTGTGCTATTTAAAAATCGCGCTTGTTCATAACGTGTTATGCGATACGACCGGCACGTTTAGGTCATACATGCCATAGGAAATACACATTATGAAAGCATCATGTGTGAAGATGTATGACGCTACTGTGCCGTCCGTATCGCATAACACAAATACATATCCCATATACAGTAGCGCGAATTTCAAATAGCGCATGGTCAGACAAAATGCTTTCAACTCGTTTTATGGTTAGTATAATTCCGTTTTCCCATGAAACCACTCCATATGTGTTAAATAATTATTTTTATAGCTTATATTGTATATGTCATTCTTGATACAGGTTTTCCTTTAAACAATGCATCTCAAACAAAACCCAGTACTGTGTACATTGTAGACTATGTGGAAGATAATGACATTTTATTTAGGAAAAATATTATGATTGAACAACTGAATAGAGGATTTCCAACCACATTGATTTCAGAGTCATCATTATTAGAGCAGATCGGCTTACCATGACCATAGTTACAAAAACAAAACAGGCAAAACATAACACACACTCGCGCGCGTGCACACACACACACACAAACGCACACACAGACACCCCCCCACACACACACACCAATAACAACACACACACCAATTACAGCACAGAACTCGCTTACCAAAACTCCCGTCCATATAGGATTGACTAAGTAAGAATCTTCTGCTTCAATAAGAATGGCGACGATACCGAGGATACACAGCAAAAACGCCATAGTCATTGTAGCGACGGAGAAGTATTTAATCCCAGGAATAGGTCTGATGTGTCGCTCTACTTTCGGTGGATTTTGAATAGTATAATGGGCTGTGGTGAGTTGGGTTTTTGTTGGACAATGTAGGTGGATTGCGATGGCTGTGGAGCTGCCACTCTCATCGGTGGATACCCATTCGACATTGTCTTTCATAACTTAGCAACCCCAGAGGATATAAATGAATCCCGATTTCACCGATGCTGTGAAATTACTTACAGTAGTTGACCTACACATGAGTGAAAATGTAAAGAAAACAGATTATTAAATTAAAAAAACACACATTAAAATCTAAAAGCAATAAAATAAAAATCTTAAACGTTTATTACCCCCGACAGATGAAAAAATTAAGTGCGCAAACAGAGAGTTTGCGGCAAGTGTCATCCATCAAAATAGGATCATAATTCATTAAGTTACATAACACAGGTGACAAATATGGCCTGCATTACATCTTAGAGATACTGTACGAACATTTAGGAGGCTCAGACAGAGCAAGAGTTAATTTTTTAATATAAGAGTGATACGTGAAATACCAAGCATTGGGACCCGGTGAAACGACTACCGAGATCTACTCCCCATGTGACACTAACCTGTGGCAATTTTATATAAGAGGACTATTCAATATATATATTGGGACCCGGTGACATACCTGATCTCCTCCCCGTGACCACTAAACTGTGGGTAATTTTAATAACAAAGAAGGCTATTCAAATTGGGGCATACCCCAAGTTCCCTAAGGACCACGCGCACTAGCTACTTAGGACCTGAATAGCATATATATTGGGACCAGGTGACCACTACCAGATCTAATCCCCCGGACCCTCAACCTCGGCGGCAATCTTTAATATAAAGTAGGCATACAAAAGATGGGGGAACACTAAACCCAAGCTTCCCAAGCGACACTACTAGGACTGAAGTATTACATAATTAACAGTATCACTCCACAGATAATAGCTGAAAAATTTCAGCACCATAAGTGTATATTATTTTGATAGCTGAATTTTAAGCACCAATGAAGTTCATAAATTAATTAGATTCATTATATTGCAAATAGAACTGGGGTTGAAATTTCACAAGTATCGTAAAGCCTGAGATTTGCTTGTCGGAAGAAGTTGCAAAGTGAATCAAACAATTAGTAGACAAAAAAATTAAACTATTGAATCTACCTTTAGGTAGACAAAATGTATTTTGAATGAATTAACCATGCAATCCCGCAGTGAAAATTGCCTTTGGAATGATTTACAGAATAGTATAAGGAAGGAGAATCGGAGAAGAACGAGGAAGGGGCTCGAATAGGGGGACACGAATCCCAAAAGGCCGGAAGAGGACACCAAAGGTACACGGAAGGAGGACAGGGGAGAGAAGGAAAGGGAGACAAGCACAGGAGAATGCCAACTAAGAAAAATTAAAAATAACAATGGATAGAAATAATAAACTTTCTGAACCTTCAGTTGGTTGATTTAATTCTCATATAAATTGCGCGCCAGTGAACGTGATCAAAGAGATGAGCAGTACGCATCAAAAGGGGGTGTGGCAAATATGGAAGATGCTGCCCGAAAAACAATGACGCTAATGCACAAAGCATGTCAAAGTGCAAGCTGAAGCTGAAAAATTATATCTACCAACTTGAAGGCTAAACATCAAGAATTGCAAAAAGAGGACAAAATACATTTTGAAACACCACCCACTTCTGACTTTTTATATAAGTGAAAAACGTATATTTAGACGGGAGTGGAGGGTGGGAAAAATGCTTATTGACCCTAGTCGATCGAGTCTGTACAGTGTAGTGATCACCTGAATGCGCTCCTTGACAATATAGCGAACATAGTAAAAGGCGAGTCTTATTGGCTGAACAATGACAAAGCCCATCGCACGACCTGGGGAAAAAGCATAGTGACCAAGGTAAAATAACCGGCCATAGCAATGGCCTGAACTGGCATAGACCATTTCATCTGCCGGGTGGGTAAAATGTGTTTTCTCGGAAAGCCTTCCAAAACATACCTTATTTTTTTCCAAGAAACAAATAGAATATTAAAATGTTGCAACGAGGATTTCACATATAAGGTAGCCTTTAAAAATGAAAGCAAAGATTTTGACACGATGTAAAGGTTTTCTTCAACAAAATTTAGCCCCTATTGAAAGGAGTTAAGCTAGAATATTTCTTTGGTAGACAAAATGAAATGTCTAATTTTAAAAAATAAAAAAAGCGTAAAAGTATATTACATATAATATGTAAAAAAAATATTGAGAAAATCAAAATCAACTTGGTTTTCTTAGCAAGACATTCACAGGGTTCGGCCCTTGTCATTTATTGCCATTCGCCATTTTGGATTTTGACCAATTTTCCTACATTTTGTGGTTCGAAAACAAAGACGAATTACTCTTCAATTTTTTGAGTCTTAAAGTTTCTAGTCAAATTATCTTCATATAAAAATTGCCAATGGCGTGTCTTCAACTTAAGTTTTCTGATGACTATTTGTAAGCGCGTGAAAAAACAATACGCTTACGGCCGCCCATCTTGGATGTTCAGCCAAATTGTCATTACTTTGCTAGTTTTGTTGCATTTGCAAACCATGGACGAAAGTTTTCTTCGCAATTTTAAAGCTTACACGTAGGTCTATGATAATTATCTTTCATATAATGCAAGTTAAAATGCTCGTCGTCGACTTAGTTATCATTTACTGAATAAATGATCGAGCGTCTGTACATGAAATACTGTGGTTGCCAAATACAGGGTAGGAAATCTATGAGTTATCTATAGGCCTATATGAAGTCACTACATTTGACACAAGGTATGGATGCATCGAAACTCTCTTTCTGTTGCACCTTTAAAGAAATAGCGAGAAATTCGGTCCAGAATAGGATCCATTATGTGCCAAAGAATAAGTGAGAAGCAATATATACATCCTAAGGGACCCCTGCATGACCTTTCACCTCTCTTCTGTGGACAACACCGTAAGACCGCTTGTCTCAATGTAGAAGCATACCAGGATGAACGTGATCCTAAACAGTTACATAAGTTGAAAAAGTGTCAACCAAAGGTGTATTGGTATGTCCCAAAATTTGGGATCCATGGTGGACGGGGGGGGGGGGACCTACATATGAAATGGATATGGGTGTAGGATCGTTTCTAAACCCAGGGGCATTTGTGACAGAGGACTGGAAAATAAATAGGGGTCCTTTGGGTGAGAGACAGCAAATTGCACACCAAATAGGGGGTTTCCGAGTGCAAATTTACCAAAATTTTCCCAAAAAATGGGGTCTTTGGGTGAGATTTTGGCAAATTTTCAGAGCAAAAATAGAGGTCCTAGTGAAAATCTTTATGAAAAAAAAATAGGGGTCTTTGGGTGACAGTGGGAAAAGTTTCAAATAATATGGGGGTCTTGGTGAGATTTCAAAAAATACGGGGTTCTTTGGCCCATCCTCTCTGTCTTTGGCGTTTTGGACCAGACTCCCTCATATTAATGTTGCTGTGGGGGTTCGCACTCCTTCCCGCAAGAGAGTCTTTTGATTCCCAACTTTATGCTTATGAGGCGAGTCGGATCCATTGCAACACAAAGGATGTGGGGGGGGGGTTTAACAGCCTTACATACGTATCACCTTCAAGAGGGGCGTGCCCCGCGGGTGGGACATGATGACCAAAATTTGAAAATAGATGTGAGCCAGCCAATTGAAACATAGTGTTTCTATGCAGAAACGATCCAATATATAAGCTAAAATAGTGTAATTCATTTCCAAATGCTGAAGAGACAAAGGAAGGTGATCACACAGAGAAAAAAGCTAAATTTACCGATGTAACAGGGGACACCAAACAATTTTATCCTATAAATGATTCAGAATAAGGCCCTTGAAAGTCGAAATATGGTTTAGCCGTCACCTTTCAGCTCATAACGAGGCAAACTTTGTCATTGTTCATTATTCATTATTTTTGTAATTCCCATCGCTCACCAGGATAGATGGTATTTATGGAAGTAGAAACTGTTGCTTTGTGAATTAATAGGTCATAAAACTATGTTCCCAACATTTATGCAGAGATGCTAGTTCATCAAGTCCAACTTTCACCCTAAAAAGCTTACTAAAAGGCTCTGAAAAAGAAAAATATAATATTATTTATTTAACTTATTAGTTATTTACAAATAATGATTTTTTCTGAATATGATCACAAACGCGGCCCAATTTTCTAACGCGCGCGGGTGACGTAAACTCAACATCAACTTTCACGGGCCTTAAGAGTCAGGCAGTGTGAAAATATTAATTTTAAAATAGCAATTTAAAGCTTTTTTACAATGAAAAACTATATGGCATAATTTTATTTTTGTTATACTTACAGAAACCAGGAAATACCGGTACATCAAAAAAAAATTCTTTAGCCTATTTTTGCACTGTAAATGACTTATTTTATTTGAACATCAGTAATTACATTATCTTTGAAGGTTTATGACCAGATAGTGTTCCTACCTATGCTCATACCTCTACTTATACTCTTACTTTGCCAGCGGCTATCAAAAAAGCAAACCGACAAAAGAAAAACATGGCTCAGTGTCCGAGGTAACGGGGATACCAAACTCACAGGCAAATTTTATTTCGTCAACATTTGAGTATTACAATAACACTTAAACACTACTAAAATGCATGCCATGATGTTAAACGTTGTTAGCAATATTGAAATACTAAGAACAATTCAGCTTCCAAAAGTTATGCAATATTTTCTGTTTTAGGATGACCCAGTTAACAGGGGCATGCCGATTCGGTGTCATGTTTCAACTTCAAATAATTATTATGTCTGCTAAAAATCAGATTGTTCTCTTTGGCAACATATTACAGCCTGTTTGTGTTACTTCTGGCCTAACAACACTAAAATTGACACAAAGAAAAAGGATAGTCTTACGTAGCTTTATGTCACAGCATTATCTCGGACATTTCATGAACAAAATGGCACATGACATGAACAAAACATGTTTGGTTCTGAAAAGAATTTCCCGCTCTTTCTTGTTATACCATGGAGGTTTTTATTTTCATAGGTTAAGTAGGCCTACTTCTTAATCTTTGGTAGCTGATATCAAAATAATATTTCATGTAATGGCGAAACTAGAGGGAGACTGCGGACCCCTAAATTATGGACATACCCGTAAACTAGAGCAATATAATGATCCTAAGTGATCCCTGTATGACCTTTGACCTCCTGATCTGTTACCCCATGTAAGACCCGTGCCTCATTGTAGTAGGCCCTATACCAAGTATATGCACTTGATCCATCATTACACCAAAAGGTTACAGTAAGATGAAAAAGTGCCAACCAAATACTAGAGCAATATAATGACCCTGAATGACCGTTGACCTCATCTGTTACCCTACATGAGATCCGTTGTCCCTATATGTTAGCTTACCAAGTATGAAATTGATTCATCACTGCACTAAAAAGCTACTCGGTAAGTTGAAAAGGTGTCAACCAAAAGGTGCATACTAACTGTTTGACACACACACACACACACGCGCGCGCGCGAGAACGAATCATGCTGACAAGGTTTTTCCCAGGCGGTGGCAGGCCAAGCCTCATTCATTATAGCAATTCACCAAAAATGTCAAAAGAAATTACAGCAATACAGAGTGCAAACCACGAACCAATTTGGGTGGTTTGATGTGGGTCGGTCATGGCTGTTCCCATGACCTACATATGACCTCGTCCTCGTTCGTTATTAATACAAAAACATTCAGAAATAACCCTTCCAGTGGAGTTGATTCTTCAACTCCAACAGTTTTGGAATAAGAAAATATTCCTTGACAACATTTTAAAAATTCAGAATTTTTCGTCAAGATTTCACTTTTACGTGTTAAAGGGATAAGCAGCGATTGCTAATCCGAAACATCGAAAAATTCATCAAAATTCATATTTTTGTATTTTTGTTACTGGCATGGATATGCAAATATAACCTGCAAGTGGTTGGCTTAAAATCCGCGTATTAAAGACAAAGCAGTACTTTTTATCTGATTCTGTAATTTCTATACGTGCGTATCAAAATTCCGACGTGAGATCAAAAAAGCCTTTCCCGGTGAATATCCCAGATTTTAAGCGTGATATTACGCACCATGATCAATACAGTTTGACCTCAAACACAAACATTATTGATCTTTGTTTATTCTGTACAGGTGTAAACCACAATCAGCTGTTTAGTGTAGATTTTGAGACGCCATCACTGCATGTCTATTTTCTGGAGATGGTATGACAAATTTCCTCAAATACTTCATTTTTTCACTATTTGATGGTTTGTTTCTACATTAAAGCAGTTATATGGAACTTATCTCTTATTTATAAGTTTAAAAAAATGCATTTCTACATTTTTCGATTTTCTCGCATTATCGCTGCTAATGGAGACGTCTGAAATTGCGATTTCTTGGCCGCCCTCCCCTGGTCTTTTCGATTGCATCGGACGACCTAAAAATGAAGGCTCTCTCAAGACAAATTTATATGACGGTAGACAACTGTCTACCTTTAGTCTGGACAAAGGTAGACAACCGTTATGAAATTTGTCGGAAAAACCTCATTTATAAAAAAAAATATAACCACCATGAATACATGTAGTTCTTTAATACCGTGAATATCGGGTTAGATTCTGGTTTCATAGTTCAATAAGGCCGAGTTAAAAAAAATAAAACAGATTTAGTATCCAGGTTTTTGAAAAGAAAGGGAAAAGGATAAGAGGGAGGCTTTTTATTTTTAAATTTTATTCATTGCACTGTCTTAAAGGCGGAGGCATTTTTTGAATTATTTTTGTATTATTTACTACTTATGTCGGATATGCCCCTCTAGTGATCACTATAAGCCTGTTTAAAGGTGCTTTTTGTACTGTCCTATATGACGCATATCAATTTCTAAAGCGTTCCGCCGTTCCCTTAATAAAATTATGACTGAAATGTTAAAAAAAAATTAATTGAAGCAGGTTTAATAAAGGAAACATGAGGGGCACATTTTTTTCTCGGATTATCTCAAAATGGATACAGCGCTTTATAGATATAATAGAATTTCAATATATCATTGCACGACAACATGTCATGGACCTATTCAGAGAAGCAGACATGAACCAGAAAATATAATAATAATATTGTATATTTGTGTTGTTTTGTATAATACAGCTGACCCATGGCAATGGTGGATCCAGGATTTGAAAAATGTCAAAATTACCGGGCGGCTGAAAGGCTGTAACTGGTCCAAAATAGCTCAAAATGGGCTGATTTTGCAAGAATTTGCAGAATTACCGGGGGCGCGCGCCCCCTCCGCCCCCTCCCTAGCTCTCCCTGGATCCGCACCTGCATGTTGTTTGACTCTGGTGAGAATGTGTGAACGTGCGTATATGAATGTGAGGGTGTTTATTTTTTCTGCGTATGGAGTTGTGTGTGTGTCGTCTGCGTGTATGCGAATGCCCATATGTGTGTACTCGTCTTGCATTTAGATCTACCGTAGATTTCAGTTGCGAGAAAGGCATGGGCACTTGAAATCGGTCTGAACAAAATCTATATTTTTGATAAGAAATAAGATGGAAAAATAATGGAATTTGTATTGATAAACATTTCTTACCTGGTTGGTAGAGACTGCTCGCTTTCACCACTGATAGCGATATACAAGTACCTATGCTTAACCACGTAGGAATTAATATATCGGTATTATGATTTGGTATGGTAGTCTTTTGTTTCTTCGCTTATATGAAACAGAACTCCTGCGCTTGTGTCAACATAGACAAAACAGAACTCTTAAATTCTGACCTTTTACACATATATGACGACACTGAGTTCTAATTGTTTCAGTTCTGTTTTCACATTCGGTATACTTTCCAAACACCAAACTGCGTTCATTTCTAGTACGTTTGTACATATCACATTGCCATCCCGTCAATTGAAAAAGGTCAATCTATATGCGCATGACTGACTCGAGGCAAATATACGCGTGTAATAATATATGTGAACTCAATTATGCTTGACACCAGAAAGAGAACGCCATGCTGTCAATTTAAGTGCATGCAACAAATATACTGTCGATAATTTTATACGCTGTTTCAAGCGTCTTTACAATTTAATGTGAAGTCAATTTGACATTGATTATTGATAGCAGCTCTCAGGCTTCAAATCAACATCTTGATCTATACCTTCTCTTTTCGAACGCTTTTCGCACACAGATAATTGCATAGAAAGGGGTTTATGGTGTACATTATATGGACATAAACCATAGACAAAACATAGACAAATTAAAAAAAATAGGTAGGTAGACAATAGACAGAGTGAGAGCAAGACAGGAGGCACAGGCCATAGATCGATATATAGATACTACCCGGAAAGGGACACTCCCACATTATTGGTGACGCGTCAGTATGAAAGGCTGTTATATTAAGACCTCCATTTTCAGCATCATTGTCACCCAAAGACCCAATAATTTATTTTTTAAACATTTTATCCCTGTCCTCAGAGACCCCTAATTTGGGGACAATTTAAAAAATGTTCACCAACGACCCCTACTTCTAGGAAATTCCGGGAGGAAATGTTGTCAAAAAATCACCCAAAGACCCCAATATTTTGGAAAGTTTAGCAAATAACCACTTTTTATCGCCAGTTTGGCTATCTCTCGTGAATGTCCTCTGTCTTCGAATTTTCTTGGTTTGAAAGCGCCAGTCTTACACCCGTATCTATTATTAAGTGCCACCGGGGATACTACATACGAGACCGCTCGATCGGTAGATAGAGCACTAGATAGATCAATGAATCTATCGTTAGCTTGATCGATAAAGTGATAGCTAGATCGATTGATCGATAGATAAGTACATTTGGGAGCTTGAGCACCCACTTTCCGGGCCGGATTTTGCCCAAAATATAAGATCCGCCTATATGGGGTTTATAATAGACACTCAGTCCCCTCGAAATGAATACGGGTGTAAGACTTATAAAAACCAAAACAAGAGAACGTGCAAAACAATAGGGGTCTTTGGGTGAGATAAAGCCTAATTGTCCAAAAATAGCGGTTACTGCGGTGGAAAAGTGTTAAAAAATTTGAAACTTTGGGTGAAAAATTGGCAAATTCTTTTAAAATGTAGAGGTCTTTAGGTGAAGATTGTATTTTTCTAATTTTGCGCCACAATAGGGGTCGTTGGGTGACAACCGTAAAATTTTGAAAAAAAATGAGATGTTTGAGTAACAACAATGCTAAGATATGGGCCTTAACTGCCTTTAAAGGCGGACTCAGAGATTTCCAAATATAATATTTTCTCTGTATTAAAAATAGCCAGCTAGAATTAAAAACAGCCACGTAAACTGCTCAGTTCAAAAGTTTGAGATGAATCGAACTTTTAGTTTCGAATGTAGTAAATAGTGTGTTGTATAACAGTACCATAGGATACTGCGTATTACAAAATCATTTCCAGCTCCGGAATTTTATTACAAACTGATTTTCTGTAATTATTAATGACATTGATTTGAGTTTTTGCCATTTACATAGTGATTAAGTATGTGTACAAACATTATATATGTGCAAAAAAGCGACTTTTTAGAAAGTTGAGGGCGTCATCCTTATGGAAATCTCTTAGTTAACCTCTAATAGCGCACGGTCATCTCCGAAATGGGAGTACCCCCCGGGGACGTACCCCGTTGGGTTCGCTTACACGGTTAAAAACTGTTCCTAATTTACCCGACTTTACCTTTAATTCCGGTCAACCCAATTATCAATTAATCTTCCCGCTTTATTACCTATAACCTAAACATAAAATTACAATTTGGAAGCAGAGAAAATTGTTTTTAAAAAAAAATAAAACAGTGGAATAGAAATATTACACATTTTGAAAAAAGGTATAGTAGTTATCCGTGACCGGTATTATATTTCCCCCGTAATTAGTTCTTTTGTAACTTACGTGTTTTTAATGTAGAATATGAATATGAAAATCGTTTTACTATAAAAATGTGTCAAATACGTCGTACGTAACGTCATTAAACATAATATATATAAATTATATGTTGAAAAAAATGGTTAATTTGTCCCCGCGTATGGGTAATCCAAGCAGCGTTCTTTTCAAAAATTTAACTCGGCGCACTTCAGCGTATTATGTTAATGTTGTCATCAATACTTGCTGGCGTTGCGTTAGCGCACTGTGCTGATTACTCCATGCCTCAAGTAGGACAGAGTGTGCTTGTTTTTAGACTCTACATATCCAGTAACTGTAAAAAGATCCCCTAAATTTTACCCCTAATATATTATATTTCCATCATTGGTTTTCAATTGAACCTCCTATGACACAATGCGATTGAATGAAATATATGTATCTGGTTTTATACCACTTAATTGAATAAAAAACCCCCATGATAGTTTTCTGATTATGCTGGTTTACCTGCTTACTTCTTGATGTGATATTTCAGTAATTACTCCTTTGTCGCTTAATATCTGTAATATTGTCTATTTTCAAAAACATAACCCACATGATTGCCTTTGTATGTGCATACATTAATCAACATATTATTATGGTATTACCACTTCGTCAAGTTTACAATAAATGCACATACACCGAAGGTTTAGTAGTGTGGAAAATGACATTAGTCCCCTTTATACATTGCTTTGTATGGTGGGTTAGTGATTTCCTTATCGACCATCGTCGCATATCCCTGCATGAATGTATAATGAGGTACTGCTCTGACCTGGCTCAATATTATTCATCATTGTATTCTTGATAAGACCTAAGTTACTTACATTGCCTTGGACTGATCCATCTTTGATTGTATCAATATATTAGGTTCTACATGTAGTATCAATTCCAATTTATCGTGCGTGAAAATCTCGTAAGACTATAATTAGATCACCGATATGTTTGCCTCTGTTTAATACGTGATTGATACAAATGAAATATTCATTCATATTTTACATGAAGGCGTTATAATTGAAAAAAACAAATTTGAATGGGTTCGTATGATTCTTACCATACAGTACATTTTCTACTTTTCTTGCTCATCATCTACACATTCAATCCTTTCTACCATCTACAGATGTCTTAAATAGTTGTAACTTCAGATAAATGATTACTTTGCAGTTTTGTAGAAAAACAAAATGTTAGTAACAACAATCGTCTTGTTGTATACCATTCTTCTTCTTTCTTTGCTCATCGTCTACTCCTTTAACATCTAGCTTCCAAAAATTTCTAGTTTCAATTTAACGGTTATTCTATGGTATGGTTTGAAACACACAATGCCAATTTATTTTATTCATGGTGATTTTGAGAGCTAAATCTCTTGTACTTATATCAATTTTAACTTAATTAACTTTAGTATGATTTTTGTTTTAGTATAGGTAAGATATTTATATTCGGTAGAGTTGTTAATTGTTATGTCCGACTTTGCATCTACCCCAACTTCAACATTTGATTGAAGCACTATACCCACGATGACACCGATATACGAGTACCAAAGACATATGTCGATACTATACAACTTTGAAACTTAAACAACACACGAAACCCTCTATAAGTTACAGCTTCATTTTTCGTATCATGCAAACACATGCAGTCTTAACAACATTATGATGACATGTTAATGACTATCAGTTACAGCAGCATGTTCTATTTACGGTTTTCTGTGAAACCTGGTTCATTCAATGATGCTTGCTGCTCGGGTTGATATCGAGAATTATTCTTTCGAGAATTGCATTCGACATAGTTCGCGGGGATCGGGGTTCTCCCTTTTCATTCATCCCGATTTAAATTATTGCCTCAGACCTGACCTCTCCCTTGACTGTGCCGATTGCGATTCTATTTTCATTGAGATTTCCCTAAACTCCGGTTAATTAAAACAATTTGTCGGATATTAAAACCAGTTATGTTATTACATGATTTCATAGCTCACATGGGAATACACTAAACTTATGCCAGTGAAAAGGAAACCATGTACTCTTAATGGGCGCTTCAAGATCGATTTACTCTCACGCTATTTCTGACCCAGTAATGAATTCTTAATTTGTTATAGTATCATGCCTTCATTCCAAGCATCGATCGCCCAACTCGAATTAAACATTATAGTACGGGGCATACCAGCGTATCATTAATTGATATATTTTAACAATGACATCGGATACCATATAAAGAGGTGTTATGATTCCGATCTTCGGACCATGTTCCACTACTTCCTCACCCAACAATAATATAGGCATACTCAACCTCACCTTTGATTAGGAAATCTCGTCAGTTCAAGCCAACAACATCAAGGCCCTAAATACTGCGTTATCTATCGTTGATTGGAAAATTAACCGACATTAAAGACCGGACCAAGAATATAATAAATTTAATTCTAAACTACGGAACTTTGAAATATCACTGCCAATTACAAATAATACATCTCAAAACGCAATTCACCTAAAAACCCAGGGTCACTAAAGGAACTAATAAATCAATCAATAAAAGATAACTATATAAAACATACATCTCTAAGCCACGTAATTGAAATAAAAAACTAAAAAACACCAAATGACCGAACTCACTTAATTCGGTATGGGCCTGAGTAAAAAAGTCATATAACTAGTAAAATTGAAAATAATAAATCGAATACCCAAGAACTATGGAAAACCTTAAACAAATACTAGGTTCGCAGTAGAAAAGTCAACTTTCCTGACTTATTTGTTAATAATGTGGGTGAATGAAAGGATTACGGATTAAGCAGTTGTTATTGCAGAAAAACTTCAATCCTTTTTGGTGACATAGGTAGCACTTTGCTGATACGATTCCTGAAACCAAATCCTGATTTAAAACACCTTCAAGGCCTCTAACACCTCTGATAGTCTGTTCTCTAACCAAACTGTCCAAGCTGAACTTCAAAAACTAACCTCTGAACTAAAAAACAGCAATACCGTGCTTCCCGATGATATCAGTAATAATCTTTTGACCACATTATTCCAAAACATCGTGTTGTTCTATCCCAATTTTTAATTATTACTTGTACTTATTAAGTCCAATCTACTAAAGCAGGCGAATGTAATACATATCTTTAAGCAGCGAACAAGCACGTTTTTCAACTGATAGGCCTAGATCAATACTCCCGTCGATCACAAATTCTGCAAACAAATTTTTGTTACACTCGTTATAATCTTCATAACAAAGCAAACAACTTACCCCTCATCAATTTGTTTGAGATCTAAAGATCGACATTACATGGCTATAAATGAACTCTATTGTAAAAATGCTGGATCTCTGGATTAACAAATTCCATACAATTGGTCTATATTCCTGGATCTTAGTAAGGCTTTGATACCAGAAATCATGATATTCTCCTCTTAAGCTTCAATAATAAATAGGTATCAGAGGTGTTGCTATGATTGGATAGGAATACCTGACATAAAGAAAAAACGGGTTTTTAATTGATAGAATCTTTTATGACCCAGCAACCATCAACTGAGAGTTCTCAAGGCTCAATATTAGGGCCACTTGTATTCTTCTTAGATATTAATGGACTCCCACTTTGTTAAAAGCACATTTTATAACTGTTTGCTGATGACAACAAATAACTTTCTCTCATACTGATCCTCGTGCACTTGAAAATTAATAAAATCATGAATTAACGCTATTCTAATGGTTCAATTAAACCCTTATCGTTGAATGTTAAAAAGACATAACTATATGATCTTTAAAAATAAGCACAGTAATAACCAAATATTAAAGTGGACATAAAAATTAGCGAGCATTCGCAACAAGTTCTAACTCTAAATCCTGGCTTATATTGATCAAATAATCCATTGGAAATTCTCATACCAAACACATTTCAAATAATCTCCAAATACAATGGAGTTATTCGTAAAGTTCGAAAACAATTTTACCACAAAAAATTATTCATACCCGTAAATTGTCTTGTTTTTTTTTAACGCTAAATTTATATGGTGATGGCTTGGGTGACGCTAAAAAATGGTTAGCATTCCGTTTCCTACTCAGAAAACGTTAAATTAGAACGTGCACCATTCCTTATGGGTTAGCTCATACAGATCCCTTTTCTCATCTTAAAACCTTGAAAGTCAAATGAAATGACAGGCTCCAACTGGCTGTCATGTATCAATTAACAATAATACTGCCAAATGATCTTCTTGAGCAGATTTCGTCAACTTCCATACTCGCCCTCATCATTATCAAACCAAGGCCTGCGGACATTCCGTATATAACATGTTTAACACTGTCCTGGCAAATAACACAATAAGAATTCAAGGTCCCTTGCTGTGGTCAACTTTACAATCCATTTAAAAACTGCCCTCAACTTCATTTCCTCAAAACAAAATGAAAAACATTTATCAGTTCTATATTGATGTTATCATTCCTGATTTTTTTTTATATCTATTTTTTTATCCACTAGGGTCGGATTGTGTTTAATTATTATTGTGAAAGTCCTGTTTAGTATGTTGTTGGTGTACTTGTCCCTGTTATTGAATTTGAATTGGTACATAGTGTTGTATATAGTAAGCTTGAAGAGGCCCACTGCACCCCAAGCCTGCGTGTAGCAGTGACTCGTTCACATGGTACAAGCAATGGTGATCTCATAAAATCATAGCGTACTTCAAGATACCACACCTGCAACCCCCCCCCCCCCCTTTTTAATAGCATTATCTCTTGGTACGATGTGTAACTTATATTCCTGAATTTGTATTTGTACTGTGCGCGGTTAATAAATCTTTAATTTTTGGCCAGGATAAACCTGTAATGTGGGCAACTGTCGGTGCTTAATTCCCTTCAGTATCGTCTCAATGATTTATTTATTTAAAGTCTCACTTGTGTCTAAGATATTTCTAATACTTTCAATTATTCATTGTACTATATATATATCACTTATTATGTAGTCATTGTACATGTTTGCTGTATTTGTGATGAACAAAAAAATAGATTGATATATTTATTTTGCATCTGCATGATCAATTAAAGTGTCAATGTAGTGTTAGTGGATAAGGTTTAGGACTTGTAATCTTAGGCCCGGGTCGAACTGTGTAAGGTACATGTATTAAGGTATAAGTTTAATCATAGTATGATGATTAAGTCATTGGTGACAGACAGTAAAATGTGTACATTAACATATAAAAACAAGGGTACGAAACGGTAATTTTTGTATTCACGTTTTCCCTTTTGTATGCCTTTTTTCTCAAAATTGTTTGCCGAATATAACTTTTTGAAAACCAGGTGGTAACCGTAAATAAAAGTTGTAGGTGCCATAGCTACAACGTTAAAGTTTGGTCAGAGGATTGCAATAACGTTCTAATTCATTTGTTTAAACACAGTCAAACAACCAATTACAATAACGTTGAGAAGCTCAAATTTACAGCCGTTATTTTTACGTTCCCTGAAATTGTTTCGTATTTTAACGATTACAGTTATTTTACGTTCTGCACGTTGTTGAGTCCCAGTTGCAGTCAAATCGCCTGTTTTTTACAAGTTATTTTTAAAGTGCAGTCCTTCGCTCCTTCCCCTCTAATAGAGCACGGCATCTCCGAAAATGGGAGTACACCCCGGGACTCATCCCCTTCGGGTCGATCTCAGTCTTAGCCCCCCCCCCCCGGGTTTGTAAAAATTTTGGTACCCAACGGTGTGCGTGGGTATACTTAAAGGTGATTTCGTCATGGATAACTAGAAAATAGCAAAATTTGCGCCATTTTGAAAAAAAAATTCCCAACACCGATTTTTAAAAGATTTCGAAATATAATTATTTTGAGTAGAAATTAAAAATAGTCATCAAGAACTTAAAGATAGAACCTAAGTGGTCAATTCCAAAGTTAGAGATGAAGAAGAGTTGCGCTTTTCATGCAGTAACAATTTAGTTTTTGGCACAGTATAACCAGTGCCATAGATACCGTGTATAACAAACCTTCCGGATCCGTAATTTTACATAACAAAGTTTGTGATTTTCTATATGAAGGACTTCGAATTTGAGCTTATTTTTTTTACGCAAATGATTAGTATCGGAGAACCATTAGGTACATGCAAAAAACAACGATTGCTTGAAAATTGGAGTGCCCATCATCGGTAAATCCGGACCAGCCTTATTAACAAACACTTCGAGTACCTGAGACAAACTTCCTTTCGACAATGTTCTCAGTAGTTAACAATGCAGTTTTATTATATTCCGTTTAACATAGCGTGATTCTTTTTTATGTCCTCAGGAGTATATACCATGACAAACTAGTATGTCTTCGAAGAAGGTTACAAAATGGTGTGTGTGTGTGTGGGGGGGGGGGGGTTTTGTGCGTGTATTTAATTTACCATGTCTTTTAGAGAACTAATAGACAAAATACATTCTCTTGTATGGTCTTCGTAAGGAAATATTTTGTCCTCAAAGTGTATATCCTCACAGTGTATATCAACCCGGTTGAAAAATTTTGGTACCCACCGGTGTGGCGTGTGATACGTAAGGCTGACTCTTCTTCTTCATGGCTAACTGCTGCAAATTTCGCATTTTTGAAAAAAGTTTTCTAGAAAAAAAAAATCACCAACACCGATTTTTAAAAGTTTCGAAAATAAATAATTATTTTTGAGTAGAAATTAAAATAGCATCAAGAACTAAGATAGTAACCTAAAGTGTTCACTTCCAAAGTTAGAGATGAATCAGTTTTTTTCGTTTTCATGCAGTAACCATTTATGCAACATTATAACAGTGCCATAGGATACGTGTATAACAAACATTCCGGATCCCGGAAGTTTTAATTAGTACAAGTTGTGATTTTCTCTATATAAGGACTTCGTATTTGAGCTTAGGCTTTTTTCAACGCAATGATTAGTACTGGATAACCATTAGGTACATGCAAAAACACGATTTGCTTGAACATTGAGTGCGCCCTCATCGGGAAATCTCTGATCAGAGAGCCTTTAATAACAAACACGTCGTAGTACCTGAAGACAAACTCTTTCCGAACAATGTTCCGCAGTAGTTAAACATGCAGTTTATTTTATTCGTTTTAACAATAGGCGGTGGTTCTTTTTTATGTCCTCAGGAGTATATACCATTGCAACTGTATGTCTTCGGAAAAATGAAAATTGGTGTGTGTGTGGTGGGGGGGGGGGTGTGTGCGTGTATTAAGTTTACCATGTACTTTAGAGAACAAATAACAAATAACATTCTCTGTATGGGTCTTCGTAGGAAATATTTTGTTCCCTCAGAAGTTGTATATCATACACTATTGTGTGTTTATTTGTGTTGTCTGCTGTCTACCTACATGTCTCTTCTACACAGAAGATAATCTTTGGAACAAAGGTCCTTCTGAAGTTTTAAAACAAAGGTCCTCGGTAGTTTTAACAATACGTTTGATTTCCGTTTAACATAGCGCTTCTTCTTCCTCCAGACATGTAAATGATAATAGAAATACTTGAACAACTCTAAAATACATGACCCCATTGGTAGTACCCTGTTTACGGATCACATTTTTGTTTTATTGAAAGCTCAACCGTCCTTCATACAACAATGTCAATACTCTTGATTCACGGGAAGCTTTACAAAATAATTTCATCGAGATAGTAATGACATGTGTTTTCCTCTATCTTTGTACGGATTTTTATTTTTTTTATACAACATTATGCGATGAAGGTCACTCAACTATTAGATTCAATTTTTATTCCGGAAATGAAAATTTTATATCAAATCGTTCAATTCCAGGCCTAATTTTCAATAGGTTCGAATTCCAAGCATGCACCATGGCTATTCTTCGTATTCTAGAGTATTGAAAATCTAAGATTGTGTATACATTTAAACATGGTTACTAATTTCATAGAAATGTGCTCATTGACGTTTCTTGCCTGTCAGAAATTATAAAAAAGTGATATGATTAGACTTTTTTAATTACCTGGTAGAGTCACTCCTTCTTACAGTATCTCTGATTGGCTCATACATGAGATAACATGATATACCCCTCAGAGGAACCAATTGAAATAGACCTTCATTTAACTAACTTTTCTTAGAATATCTCTGACTGGCTAAATACAATCATTTTAACCACACATACAAATACGGGGTCAAATGCACTCGCCTAGCAAGTGTTTTTGTTCTTATTAGCAATAGACGGCTCAAATGCAGGTGTTTGACATGAAATTCAACAGTTTTTTGCGATTCATAATACCAAGAAAATCGCTCAGTAGAACTCAGTTTTGGTTAAAAGGATAATTTTTCAAATTACGATTGTTATGAGTCTTCTCTTTTAAGGTTAATTGAACGCAACAAAAGTACAACCTAAAACATTGAGGTCACATTACTTATACACGCCACTAAAGTAAAATGAACACCAAATTTGAGTTAAAACAACGCTTTAAGGTGAAATATGAAACATGCAAGAGTATTTTCCCCAAATTGGGTAATTTTATTTTAGTCTGTACATTTTGACCCCGTATATTTAAGTGTGGTAAAAGAAAAATCTTAAAACGAACAAAGAAATATAACACATCAAAACTTCCCGTAAATGACCAGAATCAATAATTGTCCATTCTGTTTTAATTAGGTCTTGTGACAAGGATAAATGTGTGGAATCAAGGAGTTTTCAACTGGTGGCACGTCAATGGTTATTTCAAAGCCTCTCAAAAGCCCATAAAAGCCCATATGATACACATACATATCAAAGAACTAACCACTGAAACTACTCTCGTCCAGTATACTATTCATCGCGCAGTTTGCTTCTACGACAGTATCAAATTTCAAAAAATTCAATGTTGAACACTTAACCACATGGAAAAGAAAGAGTACCTGATATATTGCATGTTACCGCGTGTAACAATAAATTCAATACAATGACAAAGATATTATTAATACAACTTTTGACATTGTTCTGAAAGGAAATGCAATTTTCTTTTGAACTGAGCAAAACATTGGAAAATAACTAGCTTTGTGTACGTGTCCCTAAGTATCTGGCACTAAAATAATCATTGAGATATTTTCATTAAATAATATAAACAAAAGTATTGCATTGATATTCATCAAGAACATTATTTATAATTAAATTAACAATCTTACACATCATAGGATACATGGTACCCCCCCAAAAAAAAACAACACTATAAACAAGTTAACAACCAACAACTATAATACGCCACTATAGACTCTCGATATTACTACGTATCACGTAGTTTACTTTGACTAAATAATTCAATAAAAAGGAAATATTATCCGATATAATGCGTATTACAGACCATATCACTAATGGCAAATATATTGTTAATACAATTTTGGCATTTTAAAATATTCTGATCAGATAGGCCTATATGGTGCTATCAAGCCAAATAAGTCATTTGTCGGCAAAATCAAAATCCAGCTTTAAATTTCAGTTTAAGGGCCGTTTTCTGGACTTCATTTTGCTAAAACGTACCCATCTCAATTGGATTTACGGTTCCAGAGATATGATAATTTCAGTGTTACGCAGACACACTGAATATATTTTTTTAAAATCTCAATAGCCATAACAAGAGGAAGTATAGTGTTCTTCCCGTAATGCATTTCTACAATACAATGTTTGCACTAGTTGTCGCATGAGTTTAGTGACAAAAAGTACTGAAATTGTAAGAATGGGATGGAGTTCTGTTTATTTGGGTACTTTTTGTCACTATAAACTCATGTTAATACCAGTGCAAAAAATTATATTGGAAGAAATGCATTGTAGAAAGAACACTATACCCCCTCTTATCAATAATATCGACAAACGACTCATTTAGCTTCATCACATCAAATATCGTCATGTTAGTGCAAGAAGGTTGTAAGTGCAATAGCTGCCATTTGCCAGAAATCCCCATCAAACATACTATTAAGCCAAGTCCTTGGACAGTGGCACAGATGTATCACATGGCAGCTATTTCACTTACGACCTTTTTGCATTCACACGACGATATGTATCAGATAACAGGGCATATCTTTATAGAAAAATAACCAAATTACCACATACAAAACATATACGGTATTTACTTTTAGTATTAAACAAAATGGCATATTTTACTTTTTCCCAGTGAAAATATGCATACATCTTATGTGTAATCTAATACTAATATCAGTAACTGAAAGGCACGTCAAATTTGTTTCTATTTGTCCGGGACAGATTGAAAAAAAATGTTTTGCCTTTAATGGATTCAACTATCGCAACCGACGCGACGCCCGTTGTGCTTAGCTAAGAATGTCCCGCCTGAGGCGTACCAACCAACCGGTCGCTAATCTAATTTCATGTAAGATTATTTTGCCAGAACACACAATCCAAATGATAGAAAAACTTGAGAGAAATAAATGTTAAGAAAGGTAATGGTTAACCCTGTACATTTAATATTTAAATAGTTAATTGATTCAATGCATCACATTTTACACAGAAAAAAAATACACACTTTAAGTAAAAATTACACAAGTTATGCAACTTATGTAAGCAGAGAATCTCATAATATTTAAGTACAAAAATACCCAAATTAAGTAAAATTCTACCTATAGTAAGTAAATGTTTACAATAATACTATGAAACCTACATAGTTATTAAGTAAATTTTCCCTATTTATTATGAGGTTCTATGCTTACATATTGTTGGGTTTTTTTTCTGTGTGCACAGCATTGTAACCAAAACAAGACGCGAGGAGTTTGTTTTGTTCAGTTTCAAAAGTTTCTCTTTCCATACATGTAATAAAAAATCTCTCGCAATATGGGGTTAACTAAACAGATTTCAATATCAAATAACAATTCTGAACAAACATTGTTATTACAAGAATATTATAATACTTAAAAGTAGGCGTTAACAAAGTTTCTTGTTAGGCACTGTACATTACATAATTGCACCATAAATTGTAATTTAGGACTACTATCTAATGTTCTGAAATGGGCTTATCAAGTATTCTATATAGGTAGTACCTTACTTATTCTCTAAAACACCGAAAGATTGTTCAAAGAGAACTTGAAGGCTTCGTCAGACTGTTTTTTCGTCTGTTTTAAAGGTAATTCTTTTGTGAAAATTTGAAACATGCATCAATTAGCTTTCTGGGAATTCGGATGCAAATTGTTCTGACAGAAAAAAATGTTGTTATTAATTCGTATCGGCTTTGATCAGTTGATATAAAATCTGACATTCCTTTCCTTACTTCCAGAAAATGGGGTAAGTTTCTACCACAGGAAAGGCGTGCAATAAAAATACAATTTAAAAAAGGGTAAATAGGGGATTGCCCTCATGTTTGGAGTAAAATCTTGGTCACATTTGAGTAAATTTTACCCAGCATCCCGTAAAATTTGCTTCACTTTTACTCAGCATATGGGCGTAATCCTGTTATACACCTCTTAGTATAGCTTTGCCAAGTTCATTTAACAAAAAAAAATCATCGTTTCGCACCAATTTTATTATTATATTATTACTCTATGTACAGGTTATAGTAACCTGAATTTATTTACATTTTACGAAGCACAAATAAAGGACTGTGTTCTTGTAATATTAACACGAAAATTCATGACAAATATAGCTTATACTCGTATTGTTAAACTAAACTGTAAAAAATGCTTATGGAACTTAAACATTTGCTCACAAACGGTTCAAATTATATATATACATGTATGTATATGTATATATACTACATCTGCAGACAGATTATGTGTGTGTGTGTAGTTTGTCACACGCACGCACAAACACACACATACACAAATGCACACACACACTGACCAAATACATGCGGAATAATTGACAGTCATTCATCATTACAATTTATTCTTCACACTCTCGGTTAATTAATATCTACTCTATTGATATAGCATGTTTATTGCGTATAACGGGGTAGTTTAATTTCATTGACATGTTCATATTCAAATCGCTTCACACATAAGCTGTACTTTAATATATTCAATAATAAGAGAGTTATGAATAAAGATGTCAAATTATACATTTGTATTGCGTCCTAAGGGAATGCCATTTTTGCATCACGCCAAAATGCATGCGTTTCAAGACAACATGTCAAGTATGCTGACATGCGTCCTTATTAGCAAAGGTAAATTGCTAATCATACAAAGTTATCAAATTATCTTCAGCCTCGACAAAAGTATCGAGCAAATAATTGAATATATTAAATTATCTGAAAACTTTTTTTCAGTTGCGTAAGTAAGTATCTCAATCAAGCAATCAAATTTATTTCATCTCAACATCAAATTATACAATAATATACATGTATGATAAACAATAATGTTGATTGAGATGGGGATACTGCTAAACGCATAGTGTGGGGTTGCAGTGCCCTGAACAATCTTTTAATGGGACAAAGAGTTACAAGGGGAGAAGAATCCTTTAGGACGAACAGTATTTGAGGAAAGGGGTTGGTTCTGATTAGAGTGTTAGGAATCTTCGAAAATTTAGATGCACTGTTATATTAGAAAATACTTGAAATTTTACTTATTTGTTATATAATTTCTTGCTTTGCTGTCAAATGGAATTTTTTGTGGATCTTTTAAAACTTGGGGGAACTCTGGACAAACTTGCAAACACACACTTTCAAAGCGGTATTTTAAGAGCAAGACTGATTTCGCGACTGTTTTTTAATCCTTAAAAATGGTAATTTATTGGCGATTTGAGGATGCATCCAGACTGCTCTGCTAGTAAGCGTGGTAAGAAAGCGTAAATTTATAAACACTTTAAAATCATATCTAATAATATTTTTAGTGTTGTTATTCTGCCACCATATTCTGTAGTAAAGTCTATTTCACGTTCGAAAAAAATAAGGAAAACACTATAAAATAACTTAAAATTTGGTAATATTTACCGTAAGTGATATGAATTTACAGTGATTTCTACTCCCTGTTCCCCTTTGGCTACGTCAATGAATATTTCTATGGCCTTTTTAGACCTAAAATAGAAATCTGCTTGGCAAAATATGTACAAAAACATTTGAACCTCAAATCTACGCAACAGATTATTATTATTGAACCATATCTTATGCCACATAATGTGAATTTGAGCTTGTAGCATGTTATGAAATATCTATGTGTACAACAAAGCTCTATGTACTGATGTTTTCTTCTGCGCTGTACATCCCTCATCAACACACACAGAGAATTCAAATTAACAATCTGCAGATAAGTTTATCACAAAATTTTGTGTTGAAAAAGTACAGATCCCAAGAAAAACGCAACAAACACAAGATATGTATATTCTGGCAAGACTAGAGCGGCAATTAGATTTGTCAAATTGTCCTCAAAAGAACTATCCAAGTAAAAACACTGACACTGTTCCGAGGCTTGACATGTATCGTCAGACTTTTACAAAATTCAGTTCCAGATTTGTGTTAAATATCTTTAATCTTCGACCCTTTTAATGTTGCCATTCTCACCAGCATCCAGAGAAAAGGCATCACAAAATTCCTCACATACAGAAAGAGGCTCCATATATAAAATGTGTATTGCGTTGGGTTCACAATATATGCACATGAGGTAGTTTGGGTATCTTTGACATAGATCAGATGCTCCTATGAGAGGCTTCATCTGCGAAAAACGTGCATTACTTCAATCTGCCTACAACATGAGTTATCTTTAAACATGTACAATTTTTCAGATTCGGTTGAGGTTTAGGGCACGGTTTCAAAAAAAGGTACAAAAATTTGTTCCTGTTCCTCTTCAGCGTTTATCAGAACAGAATTATGACACCGGCGGTTTTATCGGTTTATCGGTTTTTCCCGTACGGAAGGAAGAAAGATGAACACAACAAGCACGGGGCGGCTAAATATGCAGCACAGCGTAGCGACCCAAGGTTGTAGTATGTGTAGGCAAGCCATCTTGTATTCATTGATTAGTGATGATGACGCTGCGCATCAGATGATGCACGCTGGGTCACGGCTGCGTTAAATCTCATTAATTAAAAAATACTGGCGAGCCTGTGCATCAGTCAGCGGTTTTTAATTTTCGTTCACATGTAATTGCCGTAGTTGTGTCTTATATCAGCTTTTGCGTTCGTTTTTATATAACCAATTTTGATTTAAAGGTGCATTTAGTGATTCCTACATGTATGATACCCATGACATATTATCACGCTTTTTTTTTGGTGTGATATAGTTAAGCAAGGACATACGATAAAATAACGAACTAATGAGTCAACACAGTTTACGGGTTTTATGCTAACAATTAAATGCGTTTGTGAGACCAAGTAGGCCTTGTCTGTTTAAACCTGAATGGACATTGTAAAAAATAATTTTGTACTCCATTAACTTTTGTGTTTGGTCTGCAAATAAGGGATACTAAGGGTTTGTGAAGCATGAAAACAAAATAGTTTTCTGCATCTGATGATCGTCATAATAAGCGGGTCTATTAACAATTTAAATGTGAATTCTTCGAATACTTTTGAAGATGTTTGAGATAAGATTTGCGATTAAATGCCCACACCAAAGCTTTTTATAGGTTTTGATGTAGGGTTTCCTAGCTTGCGTCCGCTTTCGCAGCTGTTGGATTATCACGCGTCTGTGTGGCCGTATTGTTTATATTTACCATGAAAACTTTCCACTGCCACCAGTCAGTTCCAGCCCATAATCTTCTGTACATCCCTGGAGATGACAACCGCTAAGCTTGGGCTGACGACGCATGTTCACTTGCAACAACGAGTCTAACAGAAAAGGAATGTACATGAAGGACTCATGGAACAATTTAACCTTGTTGTCAACTAATACAAATTCCAAACATTCAGGTAGACTGTGGACACACCGACGCCCAAATGGAGAACTTGTCCAACTGACTATATTCTGTCACGAAAGAAGAAAGATGTGGATTAACAGCATTAAGAACTCAAGAGCCTACAACACTTTGAAGGCTGTTAAGTCTGATCATACTAGAATTGTCTATTGCAGGAGCCAGATAAGTTTTCGTCAGAGTAAACAAATCCCGAGATCCCATGAAAACAAGAGACTGGAGGAAGGTAGGTGGGGGATACAAAGCGTTGTGAGCAGTATACTGTAGCGGTACAGAACAGGTTCAACACTCTAGTTGACCAGCTTGAAGACAAGAACTCAAGCGCAGTATATAATGTCCTAACTTCAGCCAACAAAGAAATGGCATTGGAGATGATACCTAGGGGAAAGAAGACGACTAATGCTTTGCCTCAAACGACAAAGTCCGCAAAGCCAGTAGAACAAATGAAGTCTGCAGACCAAGAAGAACCGTACTAATTCACCAGGAAGCTCCAAGCAGAACCTTGATGCTGCTAAGGGCGTTGCACTTGTGACTGCTTCATGTGGTGCTTGAGGAGCATGTTAAGTCCAGGCTGAAGCACTGACGCCCCATACATCTTGTGAAAACAAGCAGGCTGCCTGCCTGGGAGGCTGAGGGAGCTGACTGTCAAGAGGGCTACCCACCTATAAGAATCACATGTGGAAACAATGAAGGAGCGCTGAACCATGGTTTCAGCACTTTAGTTCTCTAATTGGCAAGCCAGTTAAGAATAACTACTACTTGATGAACCTTCTACAATTTCACAAGATAGCAGAACACCCTTACCATCCAGACTGGACCTTGCACTATGGAGGAGCTTCAGATCTGTCTGGAGAAACTGAACAACATCAAGCCACCTGGTCCCGACAACATTCCGGCAGTAATCTGGAAGAATCACTATTCCCTGATCAACTGTGTAGAATTTGTAATAAACACATACATGGAAACAAACCAGCTGCCTTTTCAACATCATTCATCATTACTCTACCAAAGAAAGGCGACCTCCACAACCCCAAAAAACTACAGAGGAAGGGAATACACTTGTCACCATGGCCTCTAAGATCTACAACTCCAGTGCCTAACAGAATCACTCCTAAATTAGATCCCATTCTCAGGACGGAACCAGAACGGTTTTCGCAAAGGAGATCAACATACCTAAGGATACTTGCCCTCAGAAGGATCTAGAATAGTTGAGAATTTCCAAGAGAAAAGCTTCCAATTGTTGTTTGTAGACTTTTCCAAGCTTTTGACAGTGTAAACATGGGAGTTAATGCTGCATATTCTCACCAACTACGATGTTGTACAGTGCGAACTGTCAAGGCAATTGCCATCATGTATGATAACCCATATAGCTTTGTGCAGACCATATATGGACCCACAAAGGAGTACCTAACAACTTCTGGAATCCCACAAGGAGATACTCTTGCCCCTATCTCTTTTGTAGTCGTGGTTGATACATCCCAGGAAGAGTCTTGACATCATGACGGACAAGGACTCACCAATCAAAACCCGAAGCGTTTCCAGACCGTCAAATGGTCAGCATCTCCAGACCTTCACTACGCAGATGATTCTAGCTGAACAGTGATATGATATGTGGTGCAAAAGATCTACTAACATCACATGAGAATGCTGCAGACAAAGTAGGCCTACATCTAAATGCCACCAAGAAGGACGGAAATAGGATCTGTCAATGAGGAAGACGATCATCAACCTTGCTGACAGCAGATGGGAGCCAATCCAAAGAGGTCCGGACTTCAAGCTCTAGGTATATGTTTGCCGACAGCAAAGAAAGACTTCCGTCACGCCAAAGGACCAAGCTTGGAATGTCTGCATTAAACTACACCACTAATGGCACTCTGGTATCTCCAATTCAACCAAGCTGAAATTTTAGGGCCTGTGTAGAGAGTATCCTGTTTATGGATCTGAGACCTGGACCATGAAGAAAGAGCTACAGGATAGATGGCTGGCACCCTACACCAAGCTTCTAATGACGAGTACAAAACATATCCTGCGTGAGCACAACGACCCAAAGCACATTGATATATGGAGATATCCCTCCAATTTCATCTTAGCTGTTGCCCAACGCAGTGGCACGATTTTGCCGGCACGGTCATCGTGCGATGGACCAAGTAGTACTCTCAGACGTCACATGTTGGAAGTTACCATGCCAAAAAACAGGGGTCGTCGACCCTTTAACTACATTGATGTTGCTCGAGACATCCAGAGGGGATCATCGGACATCCCCCCAACCTAATGGACAAACAGGGACATAGATGGGCTACATGGTGAACAGCAGCTCGGCTGTGCGGCCGTTAGATAGATAGTTATTAGATACGTCTGTTACACATTTCGACCCATTATTCTCAAAAAGTTTAATTTCTAAAATATAGCCTATTCTTTTAAAAAAAATACCACACTCTCATGAGGGGGTCCGTACAAAGCATGGGAATTGCATTTCAGTCTGCTTGATGTAGAAATGAGTTTTAATTTATTGGATGATACTCTTAGTTTTCTTAAAATAAGCGAACAAAGATGGACTCGAAAGCAGCTATCACGGCCTCCTTAAGACACCAAACTTTCATCAAACGAGGCATAAAAATAGAAAAACAACAAAAGAAAAAATTGATTTCTAAAGACCCTATTAGCCAACAAATTGTTGCACTAAAATACACAGGATACGATGTTAGAGTGTAACAAGGTTTTCACTAAACGAGGACTAACATGGGCCACGGGTGGACGTCCCAAGAACATATCTCACAGAGTGAAACTTTTATCACAAAGGTAAAAACAAGGAAAAGGAAAGGGAGTTTAACTAAACTTTAAAAAGATAACTAATCCTTCCTTGTACTAGTTCTTTTGCTAGTGTTTTTTTTTATTTTAAACGCACATCCTCTTTAAAGAGGGATGGTCCGATTTAAGTATAATTATAAAGATTCATCTTGATAGAATGACTTCACCCCAAATGCAAAACCCTATCGTAAAGTTTCGCGCCGATATTTCAACCGTTTTGATGCGAAGCTAAAACGTGATTTGTAATCCCCATAGAGTACTGTGTAAAATTATATTGGTCGACCAAAATGGGCACATTTTTCGTTCAGAAACATCCAAATCAAACATTTGTTAGTCCTAAGATTCACATGGTAAATGTGGGAAATGTAGCTTTCTTCTGTACCAAAATGGTTGCCCACTCCGGTAAAATCTGGGGTCCCTGGGGACGGGCTACTTAGCCGACGGGCAATGGACCTTTTCAGACAGGTAATGTAAGATTTAGCTACACCCACAAACACACACACACACCCTACACCACACACACATACACTCACACACACGCACGCACCCCCCCCCCCCCCCCCCCCCACCCACACACACAACCAAAACACGGCCGTGGATCTGATTACAGCACCTGCACAAGTCTGGCGTGCGCGTGCCTCATCATCTACAATTTGATGTGGTCTTATTGTTTTTTTAATTTGTTGAAAGTTGTGTTTGAAAAGTTGGTCCTAGCTGAGATTTCAGTTAATCACTGTGAGTCTGTGGTATGGACAGATTCACGTTCATGATGGGAGTAGCCAGGCTAAGTCAGCGTTTGTCGTCTTGTAACCATTACCTCTACAAACGTAGCGTAGATAACAGCGGGCCTAGTAGCGGAAAATGACCAGCGACCCCGCGGTCAGCCCAGCGCTGGTGCCCCAGCAACTATGGCTAGTGGCTGTAGCCGGTCTCTGTAATTTGCAGGGGAAATAAAAATGCAGAAAATGCAGAGAAAATATATGCGAGTTGTCACCAATACATGAGTATGGTTCAGTGTCTGCACTGCATGCTGGGCTGGCTTACATAGCCCGATCATGATTAAGCTACGAATATGAGGAAAGATTTGCGTGGGCAGTCGATATTAGCCTATATACACAACTTATTTTGTGTGATTGGATTGCAATAGGAGTGGTGCAGGGGGTGTGTAGTTGAGTCTGTGTTGTTGTCGATTTTAGTTCTTTGTTCAAAGGACTCGGTTTACTTAGTCTGTAAGGGTGGAGCGAACTCGAGAGAGGTTCGTAAAACCATGGAGCTATAACATTAAGGTCACTAAAAGAGACCTGTTAGTTTATTTTTCATTGAGTGTATAAAGATCTGTAACACAGATTAACCAACTTGTAAACTTGAAAGCCATTTTGATAACTCCATCTGACTAGCTTGAGTAGAAATTAGAAGTGTTTCACTTTTATGGTTATGATGAATGAGCTGACTGGTAACAAAGTGAGGATGGAGGTAATCTGTCTTTTATAACCAGAACAGAAAAACACCCATGAGGTTGAACTTGGTCACGTAGGCCTAGATCATGAAGTAACCTCAAGACATTGAAACTGGAAAAGTTGGTGCACAAGGCAGTTGCCAGAAGTTCAATGTTGTGGAGTAAGGGAAAATCTATAATCTCAGAAAAGTAACAATAAATTACAATCAAAACACATATTTTGTTTTGATGCACACAATAGCTTGCAATATAATCATGGTATAAAAATGCAGATGAAAATTGTAGGGCGACGACAGGGCCGTAAGCAGGGGTGCGTGGGGTGCGATGCACCCCCCCCCAAATGAAACAGGTTCGCTGTTTGAGGGATTGGGTGGCATGGTATGTGAATGAATAAGCAGCGGTTAATTACGCAGTGTTGGTGTTAATAATGTTTTTTGAACGCTGCGATGATGCAGGTTCATTCCGAAAAAACAATTGGTTTGTTGATACACAAAGGTCACTTCTGGCAAATCCGTACCCCCGTCCGGCACCCAAACATTAAATCCTGGCTTAAACGGGCCTGGGCGACGACCTACAATCTCAGCATAAATTGTTGGAACACTTTATGTCTTACTATAAACTGATCCCCCTCTCCAGTCTCCCCTTGACAATGTTGAAACATTGTCATTTATCATGCCGCCTCTAAGACCACCAACAATGATTGGTGGGGCAGGGGTGTCAAGTGTTAGGGTTGTTTCAAGATTAACAATAAAAGTTAGTATTTTTCAGTGCGACTCTATGGCCCATTTAAGCCTTCATTGCATTAGAAAATTAACGGGAATGTAGTTCATATTTGTGACTACAGTAGTAGGACTGCAGTAAAAGCATAACTCACTATCACGACAATCGCATACTTGGGCCTATGCTTTTCTGCATTTTTAGGGGCGCCGACAGGGCGCCCCTATTAGCTTGGTGTGGAAAGCGTACAGCGGTCCGGTAAGTGTAAGGCAAAGGGATGCGGCCCCTAGCGGTGTGCCTTACTTTCAGCTTTTGGCGTTCGTTTTAATAACAATTTTGATTTAAAGGTGAATTTCGTGATCCAATGTATGATCCCCAGGCTCCTATTTATCACGCGGTTGCTATAGTTAAGCAATGACAGACGAAAAATAACGAAAATACTGAGTCACACAGTTTACAGGGTTTAGCTAAAATTAAATTGGTGGTGTGGAGACAAAGTAGGCCTTGTGTTAAACCTGAATGGACATGTAAAAATAAACTTTTCTGTAATCATTAACTTTTGTGTTTGGTTGCAAATAAGGATACTAAGGTTGAAGCTGAAAAACAAAAATAGTTTTCGGCATATTGATGATCTTCACTCATACGCGAGTCTATGCCAATTTAAATTTTGAATTCTTCGATATTTTGGAAGATGTTTGAGATAAGATTGCGTAAAATGCCACACAAAGCTTTTTTTATAGGTTGTGTGTAGGGTTTTCCTAGCTTGCCTCCGCTTCGCAGTGTTGATAATTCACTCGTCTGTTTGGGCCTTATTGTTTATATTACCATGAACTTTCCACTGCCACGTCCAGTTCCAGCCCATATCTTCTGTTACATCCCTGGAGATAAACGGCTAAGCCTGGGCTGCCGGACGCAACTGTTCACTTGCAACAACGAGGTCTAACAGAAATGGGAATGTAATGAAGGACTAATGGAACAATTTACCTTGTTGCAAAACTAATACCAAATTCCAAATATTCAGGTTAGACTGTGACACCCGACGCCAAATGGAGAACTTGTCCAACTGGGCTATATTCTGGTAAGAAAGAAGTGGATTAAAACAGCATAAGAATCAAGAGCACAAACTCTTTGCAGCTGTGAAGTCTGATCACAGGAATTGTATCTGCAGGGCCAGATAAGTTATAGTCAGAGTAAACCACCTCCCGGAGATCCCAGAAAACCATAGACTGGAGGAAGGTTAGTGGGGGATACCCAAGCTTTGTGAGGCAGTATACTGTAGGGTACATAACAGTTCAACACTTTGTTGATGAGCGTGAAGACAAGAAAGCCAGCGCAGTATATAGGTCCTCACTCAGCCAACAAAGAGAAAGGATTGGAGTTGCTACCTAGAAGGAGAAGAAGACACTGCCTTTGCTCAAACGACAACTCAGCAAGCCAAGGGAAAAAATGAATCTGCAGCAAGAGGAGCACCGTACTAAATTCACCAGACGCTCAAAGCAGAAACCTTGATGCTGCTAAGGCTTGTGCACTTGATGACGCTTACCATGTGGAGCTTGAGGAGCATGTTACGAAAAGCTAAGCACTTGACGCCATACATCTTGAAAACAAGCATGATGCTGCCTGGGGGGCCTTGAGGGAGCTGACCGAAAGAGGCTACCACCTCTAAGAATATCCAAAATGTGAAACAACTGAGAGCGGACTGACACATGGTTCGTTTCAGCACTTTAGTTATCTACTTGGCAAGCCGGTTCGGAATAACACTAACCTTGATGACCTTTCTACAATCACAAGATAAGAAGACACCCTTCCATCCAGACTGGACCTTCACTATGGAGGAGCTTCAGATATGCCTTAAGAAACTGAAGAACACCAAGACACCTGTCCGACAACATTCCTGCCGTAGTCTGCGAAGAATCCACTATTCAATGATAAACTGTTAGAAATTTGTAATAACACCTACATGGGAACAAACCAGCTGCCTTTAAACATCATTCATCTTCCGCTACCAAAGAAAGGGACTCCAACAACCCCTCAAAACTACAGAGCGAATTACAATGTCACCACTGGCCTCTAAGATCTACAACTCCATGCTGCTCAACACGCAATCACTCCACATAGATCCATTTCTCAGACGGAACCAGGACCGGTTTCGCAAGGCAGATCAACACTACTCTAGTACTTGCCCAGAAGGATCATAGAAGAGTGTAGAATTTCCAAGAGAAAAAAGATTCAATTGTGTTCGTAGATTTTTCAAGGCTTGACAGTGTTAAAGGGATGAATGCTGCTATTCTCACCAACTAGATGTCCCCGATGAGGAAGGTCAAGGCAATTGCCATCATGTATGAAAACCATTTAGTAGCTTTGTGCGACCCATGGATGGGCCCACAAAGGAGTACATAACAACTACATGGAATCCTCCAACGGAGGTACTCTTGTCCTAGTCTCTTTGTAGTCGTGGTTGAACCATCTAAGACCGAGTTTGACTCATGAACGGCAAAGGACTCACCATCAACCAGCGTTCCAGACGTCACATGGAGTCGCCTCACAGACCTTGACTAGCAGTGATCTGCTCTAACAGCTGATCTGATATGGGTTGCACAGATCTACTAACATCACTGGAATGATGCAGACAAAGTCGGCCGAAATCTAAAGCCAGAGAATGAAATATATGAAGGTCAATGAGGAAGGACGATAATCAACCGTCTGCACAGCAGATGGTTAGCCAACTCAAAGAGGGTCAAGGACTTCAAGTAACTAGGGTACTATGTTGCCAACAGCAAAAAGACTTCCGTCACGCTACGGCCAAGAACTGGACTGCCTGCAATAAACTCACCCCTTATGGGGGCCAAATAGGTATCTCCAATTAACCACGCTGAAATTCTTTAGAGCGTGTGTAGAGAGAGAGAGTATCCCGTTATATGGATCTGAGATGGACCATGAAGAAAGACGAGTACAGGAATAGGACTGGATGGCACCTACCCCAAGCTTCTAATGCGAGTACAAAAACATACTAGGGCGTTGAGCACAAGACCAAAAGCACAGATATATGGAGAAATCCCTCCAATTTCATCTCTGTTGCCCCAAGGCGTGCACGATTTGCGGTCACTGTCATCGTGCGATTGACCACGTTAGTCTCAGACGTAACATGTTGGAAGTTACCATGCCAAAAACAGGGTCGTCGCCCCTTTTTTCTTTAACAATTGATGTGATTGCTCGAGACATCAAGCAGGATCCAATGGACATCCCCAACTAATGACAACCAGGACATTAGTGGACGCTAAATGGTGAACAGCACCTCGGCTACGGCGTCTAGAAGATAGTTATTAGATACGTCTGTTACACATTTTCGACCATGTATTACTCAAACAAGTTAATTATAAAATTAAAAAAAGAAATTCTTTTAAAAAATACCACACTTCATGAGGGGGTCCGTACAAAAAGGCTGGGGACCTGCCTTTCAGTCCTGCGTGATGTAGAATGCGTTTTATATTGGAGATACTCTAGTTTTCTTAAAATAAGCGAACAAAGATGGACTCGAAAGCAGCTTATCACGGCTTCCTTGTAAGAAACCAAAACTTTCATCAAGACTAGGCATAAAAGAGAAAACAACACAAGAAAATATGATTTCTACATCCCTTATTTCGCCAACAAATTGTTGCCCCTAAAATACACAGGCGTAAGAAGTAGAGTGTAACAAGGTTTTCACTAAAGAGACACGCATGGGCCACTGGTGGACGTCCCAAGAAGAACATATATACGAGTGAAAATTTTATAACACAGGTTAAAACAAAGGAAAGGGATGGTTTAACTAACTTTTAAAATTCTAATATCATTCCTTTATTAGGCTTGTTAGTGATTCGTTTTTATTTTAAACGCCCTCCTCTTCTTTAAAGAGGGATGGTTACGATTTAAGTATAATATAAAAGCTTTCATCTTGATAGAATGACCTTCCCCCAAAAAAAACCTATCGGTAAAAGTTCGCGCCGGAGATATTTCAACCGTTTTGATGCGAAAACTAAAAACATGATTGTAATCCCCAGAGAGTACTGTGTAAAATTCATTGGTCGACCAAAATGGGGCACATTTTCGCTCAGAACATCCAAATAAACATTTGTTCCTAAGATGCACATGGTAAATGTGGGAAATAATAGCTTTCTTATGATACCAAAATGTGGACAACTTCGGTTAAAATCTGGGGGTCCTGGGACGAGGCTATTAGGCGATCGGGCCATGGACCTTTATAAGAAGGTAATTGTAAGATTTAGATTACACCCACACCACACAAACACACACCACTACACACAAAACATACACTCAACACACAAGCACGCACCCCCACCCCCCCCCCCCCCCCCCCCCCCCCCCCCCCACCCCCCCACCCACCACCACAACAAACACACACGGCCGTGATCCCTGACCTGATTTACATCACCTGCACAAGTCTGGAGTGAGGCGGCCTCATCATCTACAATGGATGTTGCCGAGATGTGAAAAATTGTGTTTGAAAAGTGGTTAAGCTGAGCTTTCAGGTACTCACCGGTGGTCTGTGGTATGGACAGATTCACGTTCATGATGGGAGACTAGCCAGGCTAAGTCAGCGTTTGTCGTCTGTACCTATACCTCCTACAACAGTAGCGTAGGGACAGGGGCTAGAGTAGCGGAAATGCACCAAGCGACCCGCGGTAGCCCAGCGCTGGTGAACAGCAACATGGTAGTGGCTAGCCGGTCTCTGTAATTTGCAGAATAAAAAAATGCAGAAAAGCAGAAAAGACATTATGAGGAGTTGTCACCACTAATTGAGTTATGGTTCGTGTTGCATTGCATACTGGGGCTGGCTTACATAGCCCGATCATGATGACTAGCTACGATTGGGAAGATTTTTTTGGCGCGATCATTAGCATATTAACAACTTATTTTGTGTGAGTGGATTGCATAGGAGTGGTGCAGGGCGGTGTTTGTAGGTTGAGTCTGGTTGTTCGATTTTTTAGTCTTTGTCAGACTCGGTTTTAATTAGTCTGTAAGGGTGGAGCGAAATCGAGAGCGGTTGTTAAAACAATGGTACCAAGGTCCCTATATGAGAACTGTTGTTTTTTCATTGAGAGTAGTATTATAAAGATCTGTAACAAGATTAACAAATTGTAAACTTGAAAGGCAATTTTGATAATTCCCATCTTGCAGCTGAAGTAGAAATTAGAAGTTTTCACTTATGGTTATGATGATAGCTGCTGGTACAAGTGAGGATGGATGTAATTTGTCTTTGCTAACCAGAACAGAAAAACACCCATGAGGGTTGAATGGTCAAAGAGGCCTATCATGAAAGTAACCTCAAGACCTTGAACTGGAAAAGTTGGTGCACAAGGCAGTGCCAGGAGTTCAATGGTGTGGAGTAAGGGGAAAATCGATCTCAGAAAGTAACAATAAATTACAATCAAAACACACTTTTGGTTTGCTGACACAATAGATTGAAATAAATCTGGTATTATAAAAATGAAGATGAAATTGTTGTAGCCGACGACAGGGGGCCGTAGCCAGGGGTGCGGGGGGCGATGCACCCACCCCCAAATGAAAAAGGGCCGCTTTTTGAGGGATTGTGAGGCATGGATATGAATGGAATAAGCAGCGGTTAATACGAATGTTGGTGTTATTACGTTTTTGAACGCGCGATGATGTCATGTTCATTCCGAAAAACAATCGGGTTTGTTGATACACAAAAGGTCCACTTGGCAAATCCGCCACCCCCGTCCGCCCCCAACATTAAATCCTGGCTACGGGCGGGGCCGACGACCTACCATTCAGCTAAATGTGGAACCTCTATATGTCTACTATAAATGCTTCCCATCTCCAGTCTCCCTCTGATTAATGTTGAAACATGTCATTGTATCATCGCTTAAGAACCACCAAACAGTGATTGGTGGGGGCAGGGCGCGGTCAAGGTTATTGGGGTGTGTACTCGCAATAAAGTTAAGTAGTTTTCAGTGCGACCTCTATGGCCCATTCAGGCCGTCGTTGCATTAGAAAATTAACGGGAATGTAGGCATATTTGTGCTCAGTAGGAGTATGCCAGTAAACGGCATAAATCACTATCACGACAAATGCATACTTGGTACTCTGCTTTCTGATTTTTAGGGCCGACGGGCGCACCTCTTAGCTTGGCTTTGGAAAGCGTTACGGCGTCGGTAAGTGTAAGGCCCAAAGGGAGGCGGCCCGTAGCGGTGCTTGCCCGACTTTTCCGTGTTTGCGAGCACCGAAGTAAGTACCCGACAAAAACGTTCAATTTCTCGGAGGTCTATAGTTCAGACCCCCCAATTACGAGGATATCAAAACAAAACATAGAACGGACCCGCTGATGCCAAAATCTCCAAGAACCCCTTAGTTTTCCCGAGATAACGTTAATCGCTCGCGCGACTAATATAATATCTTTCGCAGTCTGTTGACCAGACTACACACTTTCCGACCGCCGCGTAGGAAAACTGTAGCCAAATTGGGATTTCTACGTACATCACGATTATAGTTACATCGCGGTATGGTCCAAATATGGTGGAAAATATATGAGGCGTGAGTTGTCAGATACCGATGACTAAAAATTAATTTATCGGCAGAGATTTAATCAAGCAGAAGTTCTCAATTTTTCCTTGGAAATTTAGGAATATTTTACCGCTTTTTTTAAAAAAACAGGTATTATAATGGTGTCCTCCACGTACCACGCCATATTGGGCATGTCAATTGTGGACCTCGAGTGTCTTCATCACTGGTGACCAATGAGGCAGATAATATTATATAGCAAGTTCCTATGTAGCGCAGCGGTTTGAGGTAGCTACACACTTGTATAATTTCCCCCCGGTGGTCCGGGGTTCGAAATCGGTCAATCAAGAAAACGTTTGATTTTTCATTGTTGTTATTTAGTTTTTTTCTGGTTTGAGCTGTTTGTTACCCGGAAAGATGTGCCGTTGGTGTGGCCGCCTTTCCCCTTTTTGTCTGTTTCGTAACCACCTACAAGCTTAAATTGCCTAAAAGGTTGGGACTCTAAGTAGGCCCACTGAACACTAACAATGCTGACACCAATTACAAACGGAACCACAATTCGCCCGGAACCCCCAGATCCCCTTTCAACCTCTATCACATCCACACTACAACATTCACCGGAAATTAACAATTGAACAATGAGTTAAAAAAAGGAAATGCAACATTACAACTAAAAAGAAAATCACATATAACAGAGATTTAAAGAAAAACAATATAAACTTAAAATAATTAAAAAAATACATAAAATAATATAAGCAATTAAAAATACAAAAGTTTTTTTTAATTTTTTACTAAAATAATAACAAATGCAACTAAAGAAAAATACACAATAAACAAAAGTAAAAATAAATAATAACTAAATAAACATAAAAACTCTTTAAAAAATAAAAAGATTCTTTTTTTAATTGTTAAATAATTAACTAATGAAACAAAAAAATTAAATGGAAACAAAAGAAAATAATTGAAAATATAATAAAATACAAATAAAAATTCAAAAGAATAACAATGAACAATGCGTTGAAAAAAGAAAACGCTACAAGACAAAATCAAAAAGAAAAGACGAAACAAATAAGAATTTAAAGAAAAATTTTTTTTCCCATAAATTACACTTAATTAAAATACATAAATATTAAGCAGATTAAATAAAAAACAAACAATTCGAGTAAGGCCACGGGAATGGATGTTAGTTTCGGTGACTGTCGAAAAAGGCGGATGGTTCACTATTTTCATTCTTTCATTATTTCAAGATTCATATAAAGTTACGTCATGGTATAAGATGTGTCTAAACGTAACTTCATAATCTAAACATCAGATTTATACAGTGAACTTTTAAGTAAGATTTCCTAAAAAAAAAATCAAATTTTTCAAGATGAATATGTAAGCTCGATCGCAGGCAGGCAGAGGATGATCAGGAGCATTGGTAGGGAAATCTAAAATTTCCATTATGAACAATAAGTAAACCCCTCAGCCACAAAAAATGTTAAATGATCAGAACGACATTGCCTCTAATTTTATAAAAATAATTAAAAAATATTGTTTTTTTTTTAAGTTAATTTTTTCAATTTTCAATTTGTGGGTAAATGGAACCGAATGGATGGGTGATGTTGGTGGAAGGGGTGATTGGAAAACACACGATAATGTGGAACCCTGGCGTGGTTGGAAAGAGAACCCGGGGGTTATGGTAGTGGGGAAATGGAACTCTGGGCGGTTGAGAGGAAATTGGTAGAGGTTTCATGGTATGCAAATGAGGGTATGCCATTATATTCGTCTTCAAGGTTCTGCCCAATATCATATTAGCGAATGATTGGAATAATTGTCTACCAAAAAAAGGACCATGGGTAGTTGGATGGGTTTAGTGGGAAGTGTCCATATAATAAAAAAAGATAAGGTGTGGAGGTAATGGTGTAATGTAGAATGTGCCCTGGTATAGTTGGAAGGAGGAACCCTGGGTGTTATTGGGGAAAACCGGGGGGGGGGGCCAGTTGTATTCAAAAAGTGGATATGATGCATTAACATGGTGGACTTCGAAATCACCCTACTAAACGAGTGTTTCAACCGACTAAAAAACATTACCCTAACAACAAGCATTTTTGTCTGTTTTTGCTACCATAAACAAGCCTTTTGTCAGTTTTATGTCCCTAAACAAGTCGAGCACTGCATTGTGGTGTGATATATACCGATTATCTGCTGTGCTCATGTGCTTTCTTCCAAATTACAATTTTTGATGAGTTGAGTTGATCTCGAGTACATGACAATTTCAGGTTATGAAAACAAACTACCTTTTTTCCAAATCTGCGTTTTTGACACCCTAATCAATAGATCGCGCGTACACTGCCTATTGGAAAAAAGAGACCCTTTTTAGCGTTTTCTTGGTAGATCATACACTTTGAATAACAAGTGGCCACCGGGATCGGGATTGGGAAGGGAAAGCGGCCACTCTTTGAGATGAGAAGGGGGGGTATCTGGTTAGTTGGGGGAAGGACGCTCGTGACAGCTTGTCAAGATGACAGCTTTGATCGTTGGGGAAATGAAGAAAAGGACCTTGGGACTTTTGGGCAGCTAGTAAAAGGACCTGGTACGGTATAGTTGACAAAGGAACCCGGTGGTCGGTAGTCAGACAGGGACCCTAAGGTGGACACATGTTAATAATTGCTCCAGGTTACGTCGATAAGGTTCACCAACTACTAAACTGTTTCATATCTATTCTTGTATTTCAATTATATAGATTTAGACTTATTTCAAACACTTTTGTACTCAAGACAAGTTGCCATAAAACTTCACAAAATTCAATCTGATACTGTTCTTTCGTACTAGTATTCCCAACACCATAGAACAACAAAAAAGACTCACTCCTTGGGGCGCCCCGTTCCTTTTTTTTTTAAAGGAATTTTTATGGATTCTGCCAAATTCCAGAGAACGGTGGATAGCCGGCTACAACACACACAACACACACACGGACATTGCCGGTTTCAAGGCTAGTCCTAAGCTCACCAGTACTATTGCTACATGCATTTACCAAATAGCCGTATCCGTCCAAATTGCCAGGGATTGGGAAATTCCAAGTCTGATACAGCTAAAATAATAACGATACGTAATGCTCGGACTGGGTTGAATTGTGCGATGCGTGTTGGTAAAAAGTTGTAGAAGGATGTTAGGTAACGGCCAATTTAAATGCTCGTCAGGTGATGTATTAAAAATCTAGTGGTGCTCCCTTGGTGAGCGCCAGATAAATGTCATTAAATGACTGTTTCTTTCTCTGTGCTATTTTCAGCATGGGCGATGTCTGTTTTTAAAAAGAAAATTAAAAACAAATAAATAATAAAACCCTTTCTTCTCCGTTACAGCCATTTTCCGGAAATTGCTAAGTTTTTGGAGAGCTGAAAATTCTGATATCTTATAACCGAAAGGGGTACGAATGTCAAACACCAGAAATTGTGATTGATTACGACTATATGTGAGTACGCGTCTGTGTAAGTCTGAAGACCTCCACTGATCTAGTCAGCAAAGGAATGCGACTTAGGATATCTATGATATTGTTACAGGAGTTGAAGTATCTTCGATAATCGGTTGAGTTATTGTTTTTGTGACCAATAATATGCAACTCGGTCAATCTCTGAGAACTGATTTCTGTACTTCTACGTATAGTTTCTTGATATAATTCTCCTGTGAATTCAAATTCTTCAAGAACAAGTCTGCTGAGAGAGGAACAGGTAAGAAATGACACATACCTATTCACGTCTACAGAGCAACCTGAAATATGGAATTCCGTAAGTGATTTGCAGATAACTGGACAGATATTTATACAATTTAACCACCTGGAACAATTAAACAATGTCTTTGTATGACCACTGAATTTTAATATTTTCTGTTGAAAGTCTATTTTGTGAAATACTTCAACTCTTATCGAAAGTTTAATGGCATGTATATTTGTAAGTTTGGCAAAGAATGACTTCAATGCATTAACACTGAATGCACAGTTATAACATTGAAACTCACTCAGTGATTCAATGATCAAAGGGCATTGAAGAAAACATTCAATCCATGAAGTGCAGTCGTATTTACCAGACAATTGCACTCTAAGCCAATCGTTATCACTCTCATGTGGACCAGTAATGCACAATGTTCCATCGTGGTAATGTACCTTGTTGCCTGTTTGGCGATTCATTCCTTTAGTTAAGGATACATTATCAAATTCGAGTGTCAAAAGTGGTGGTATTCGTAATGCGTTAAGTAATTCAATTAGAACACGGTTACGAACACAGAGTTTACTCAAATACAGCTCTTCAAGATGTTTCAGGTAAAAGTTGTCAATACTGATGAGTGCACTGATTAAGCTCTCTTCATTTCTCACATCAATCAAGTGTATTTTTCTCAAATTTGGCTGACCAATCAACGTTGTTTGATGTGGTCGGAATTTTGTCTTTTCAGTCAGTGCGATACTCTTAAGCTCCAAATAGGCAAGTGGTGTGATGTTCAAAAATTTATATAATAAATCGTTTACTAGGGCATGTTCAATACAGAGGTTCGAGATGTTCTTCACAGAAGGACATAGAGACAAACATTCAAGCCAGTCGGATACGTCCAAGAGTTTCTTTGGATTTGCACACCCAATGACGCGTAAGATATCTCCTTCCAGATGGATATGTTCAACTGGAGGCACACTTCTGATAATTTGGACCTGTTTGAATTCGAGATGAGTTAACTGTAAGTGCGAAGTTTGCCGGAAAAAACCAAACAGATATCGTTTCTTTACAAAACATTCTGTGCATTTCAATTCTTCCAACGATGCGCCCAGATCGGGCTCTGCTGTCAAACTCTTAAATACTTCCGAATAATTATTACACGCACTTGAACTACCCTTCACCTGCAATGCTTTTGATTTTAGTGAAGAATCAATGGCTATAGAAGCTTTTTTGTCAAATGTCCCTAACATAACAACTTTATCAAGTGTTAGTGTACTTTTTGAAGGCAAAATAGAAAAGATGGTGATAAAACAATTAACGCTCATCTTACACCGCGATAAACACAGTTGGGATAAATTACTGGCAATAGAAATAAAGTTAGTTAATTTTTCTGTTAGTGGGGTTATGTCAAAATGAACATCACAACACAAGGTTAAATTAGTACACTTTGACATACAAGAAAGTAACTTGAAGCATTGGTCATTTGGCTTTACGTTTGAGTACAGCTGAAACTCTGCAAATTTAACCAATTTTAACCATGTTTCTCTTTCAGATGGTTGAGTAATATAGTAGCTTAAAATTGTTGATAGCTCCGGGTCGGCTTTATTATTTCTGCAAAATACTTTAACCTGATCAAATATAGATTCCGTAAGCAAATGCAAGTGTTGACTCTCTTTGTAGTTTGAATCATCAGCTTCAAAGAGCATCACGATTGGTAGTCTCCAAGGGTTTCTTAGAGGACACTTGTGTATTTTAAAATCACCAGTGCTTAACAGACATATGTGTTCTCGGTCGTCTCTTTCTTCCCGCATGTAAGTTATAACGCGAGGAATTATAAGCGATGCTGCCTTCAAACTGTCACCGCAACAAAGACGCAACAAATATTCATTTTCGTCAACATTATTCCTAGATATGAAGCTAAGGTAATTGGTAAACCTGTCGTTATCCTCCTGGTTTACACTCTCTGCTAAACTTGTCCAATATAGAGCTGCGCATAGTTCCTGAAGTGTTTTGTGCAGAAACGTCAGGTGGGTGATGACATCATTCTCGTATTTAGGAATAAGTATTCCTACGTCAAGTGCTTCACTAAACAAGTCGTTAACGGCCTGAGAAGGAAATTCTTCCCGGTCATCAAATAATCCTTCCAGTGCAAATTTACCAATATATCTTAGAACACTTTCGTCTGTTTTCTTGACACTGGATTTATGTCCCTTGCTCCGATGGTTGGATATGTTTTTTTCGTGCTTGTGTACTTCAAGATGCTTAATAAATTTTCTATAAAGTGATGTTACACTAGTTGGTAATTTTTCATCATGTTTCCATACGAGACTTAACATGGACAAAAATAAAGGTTTTGTAGCTAATTCTGAGAGGCGGAGGCGGTTAGAATCTAGAAGTGCCTTTACAAAACTAATTGGACGTTTGGATCTGGAACCGGAAAACCATGCTAGAAACCAGCAAAGTAGTTTATACGCAAAACCAGGGTAGAACTTACTCAGAAGAAAACTCAAACAAACTCCAATGTCGAAAAATCTGAACACGTACTTTACCACATTTGGAGGAGAAAATCCTGTCAAATTCACCTGAGAAAACCCTTTATACTGGCAATTAAATTCCTCAACTTTGTTTGTTCGGGTTGATACAATAACACAAGTTTCTGCTAGCCATTTACTTTTTAAAACTTGTTCAATTTCCCCAAGATTCTCGTACTGAAAGTCATTTTTTACCTCGTCGTAACCATCAAACAACAATATAACTGATTTGCTGTGTGTGTGAAGGTAATTTCTAAGACCCGGTTTTGAAACATTAAAACTAAGCTGGTCGGCTATAATATCAACAAGATCGACCCCTTGTTTAATATCTCTCATTTGGATTTTAAATACCAGCTGATACTCTGCAAAAGATTTATCTTTACTATTAGCCCAATAATAAGCTAATTTCGAAAGAGCTGTGGTCTTTCCCACTCCTGGACTTCCGCGCAAAAGTATACGCTTCGAGTAATGCCCATGCCTTTTTATAGAGATAAGCCCTTTGCAAGAGTTTAATTTGCTTTCAACAATTTTTGATTTTCTTCGCTCTTCAAGTAACTCTAGATTGATATAAATATCTTCTATATCTCTTAAATCTTTGGGTATTTCTGGGCTTAGAACAGGTATCTCACGTAGCGTCGTTCTGTATTCCTCCTTGAGGTGTTCCTTTAGGGATCCAACATCAAACGGCGGGGCTTCTGTGAAAAAAAAACAAGCAGACAACCAAGTTTTAGTTTATATTTGACAAATGCCAATAAAATAAAAAAATAAATGCAAGTATTTGTATAGCGCTTTATACAATAAAGTCTCAAAGCGCTTTACATTTATTTCGCTGTCATTACGATAAATCACATTTTTCACATACTGAAAATTCGGCAGCCAATTATAACGGCGCACTGTATGACTACCCCTAACAGCTCCCCATTTACACCTGGGTGAAGTGAGACCAGTGAGATAAAGAGTCTTGCCCAGGGACGCAACACGTTGGCCACGGCGGGGATCGAATTCACAACCTAATGATCATGAGCCCTACGCTTTTCCACTGCACCGCACGTGCTCTCTAATAGACGAAGAAATGTATGTTTTGAACTCCAAAAATTGCAACAAAAGTTTTTATAACTGCTTTTGGTAGTATTGGTGCCCTGAAAAAAATGCGGAATATGGGGAACATTCCGCTAGAGCTAACAATGCCAGAAACATGTGATTTTCGCCAGGGTTTTGGTTAAAATGTTAATAAAAACAATAAGTTTGAATTCTATAGACAAGATGACATACATGTACAGTGTGAGTCAGAAAGATTGTTCCCTAAATATCCTGATTTTTTCTTGTCAAATTGTGCAAGGTAGCTCTTAAAATTGTAAATACTTCAAAAGTGCATTTAAATAGCTTTCACATGAATTTTGAATTTTTCATTTTGGTTCAGGCAATCAATATCTGCACTCATTTAAATAAAGGCCCTCCGATTTGCCTTTGTACCAGATTCTATTGATTTGGTAATTGAAGCGTAAATTTGAAGTGGGATACCTAATGTGTGCTTTACACACTCTGGTGGATAAATGGTAATAAATGCCCTAATGAGTATAACACAGGCCAGTTATTAGGTTGGGATTAATGCAACAACAATTGCAATTATATTTTGACTGTTTAGAATTCCTCAAGGTTTGAAATGAACTCGTTTTTAACTATTAACTAAGGCAAAACAAAAAGATATTGAAAAATACACACCAGGTTGGCTAAAGGTCAAAGGTCAGACTTTTTGGAACAATTTCTTTCATGATAAATATAAATAATTTTGTGCTTCACTATGGTGAATAAATGCAACAAACACGAAAGTTCTTTGCCTATCTCGTTTTTCTGGATCCTGGTTTGTGAATTACACTGTTAACATGTTTACTCATCTTCTATGGTTTACTGTACTAATTTGTACACGCGGCAGAGGTGGGTCTGCAACTCTTGGGGTCATCCGCTGGTCCCCTGGGCTTCAGGACCGCAACGACCCCTGAAGTCCTCCACCTGGAGGGAACAGCCGACGCTCCCGTGCAAGTAGAAAGGAAGAGTTGGAGCCATCGCAACAGCTTCAGGTGCCATATTCTTCAAGAATTCTGTATGGATTGGATCATTGCCAGGAGCTTAGCGTGATAACTTTAATTGCTTCGATGATCTCATCGTAGGTGAATGGTTGGGACATGGGGCTTGACTGGTGGAGAGGGTTTGTGTAGAAAGCTGTTTAATCTCTCATTAACGCCACGAGAGGGGCTTTGCTGGGAGTGTGGTCTTGCCCCAATTTCCATTGTTGACAGTAATGAAGCGATGGCGTTTGCAGAGACAGAGGCACTGCTAGCTGGAGAGCCACGCACGGTGAGCTGCACCGATGGTGTTCCAGGCCTTATGGCTTGAGTGGGCAAAGTTGACACAGGATATCTCCCCCTCCCATCCGGTGCGCCTCCCCTGGCCAAGCAGATCCAGTGCTGGTCGCCCCCCGCTATTCTCAGTATCGCAGTTGGATGTTACATACACCTTTGATAACCGTCGCATTCCTTGTCCCAACAGGGGTGTAGGGCTTCCTTCTGCCTCTTGGAATTGGAATGTTTAGCTGCCCGGTGGAGCATAGAGCAGAAGTTCACATATGCATCGTTGATGTTGGAGAAGCCGGGCATTGGCAGCGGTGGATGACAGTTTCGCGGTGATGTTGTTTGAACTTGGACCCCAGCGGCTTACCTGAAATTCCATCTCTTTGCTGAGAGATGTAGTGACCTGATGTCACATGGTGACCAGGATAGGGTAATGACCTGATCTAGGAAATATAGGGAGGACCGCCCCGGAGCAGCGGGATCGGATGTCGATGGTGACTGTTGACAGGTCGGGGACATGTCCATGTCCCATGACTGCTTGAATAGACGGTAGTAAGATCCCTACTCTTCAAACAAGCAGTTGAGGTCTGGGGCGTCAATTCATTCAAGAGCCGCTTTGCATTCTTGTCAATGTTGGAGTAATCCCATGCTGTATGTTCTAAAGTTGAAGTCTCGCAGACGAAGGAGCTTCGCTGAACTACTGGAAGGAAGTTGAAGTCTGCCTCAGCAGGTGGTGGCTTATAGATGTGGTGAAGTGGGTTCCATAGCTTCAAAGGTTATCCAATGGATCGGCGATCATTGGAGATTGCAGGGTTGATCTCACTTGGCAAATAATACAACTTAAAAATTCAGGGTCCCTTGCTTTGGTCTAACTTGTATCTCACCTAAAACCTCCCTCACTCATCTCTCAAAAAAAAACATGAAAAAATATCGGTTCAGTTCATCTTATTGCTGTGTTCATTCTTAATTCTTTTGCTCTGCTTTCCTTCCCTTTTCCTTCTACTGTTCAACTCATTTTTGTCTAATAGTCGGTCTTGTAAATTTCTAATGTCCTGTTCGTACTGTTGTTGCGTGATGTGCGTTTGTGTTCTGATTGTTTTGTTCCTTAGTTCATTATACAATAATGTGTAATCTTAAAGAGGTCATTGCACCCCACGCCTTGGGTTTAGCAGTGACCTCGTTCACCACTAGTACAGCAGTTATGTCATTAGTCCTTGCCTATTGATGAGTTTTTCTATACAGTATTCACGGTCAATTATTAAATTCCATTCATATTGTATATCATCCTGATATAAATACATTTCTTTACATAGCACATTTATCTTTCATTTTAATACATTTTTTCTTGTTCAGAGATTGTTCAATTGCTCTTAAAATTGTAAATACTTCAAAAGTGCATTTAAAATAGCTTTCACATGAATTTGGCTTTTTCATTTTGGTTCAGGCAATCAATATCAGCACTCTCCTTTAATAAAGGCCCTCAGATTTGCCTTTGTACCAGATTCTATTGATTGGTATGAAGCGTAATTGAAGTGGGAGTGGATACCTCATGTGTGCTTTACAACTCTGGTGGATAAATGGTAATAAATGCCCTAATGGCGTATAACACAGGCCAGTTTTAGGTGGTTGGCTTAATGACAACAACAAATTGCAAGTATATTTGACTGTTTAGAATCCTTCAAGGTTTTTGAAATTAACTCGTTTTTAACTATTAACTAAGGCAAAACAAAAAGATATTACAAATAACCACACCAGGTTGGGCTAAGGGTCAAAGGTAAGAATTTTTTGGAACAATTTCTTTCATGATAAATATAAATAATTTTGTGCTTCATATGGTGATAATGCAAACAAACAGAAAGTTCGTTGCCTTATATCGTTTTTATGGATCCTGGTTTGAATTACACTGTTAACAATGTTTACTCATCTCTATGGTTTAATGTACTAAATTTGTACACGCGGCCAGAGGTGGGTATGAATCTTGGGGTAATTCCAGCTGGTCCCTGGGCTTCAGGACCGCAACGACCCCTGAAGTCCTCCACCTGGAGGGAACAGCCGACGCTCCCGTGCAAGTAGAAAGGAAGAGTTGGAGCCATCGCAACAGCTTCAGGTGCCATATTCTTCAAGAATTCTGTATGGATTGGATCATTGCCAGGAGCTTAGCGTGATAACTTTAATTGCTTCGATGATCTCATCGTAGGTGAATGGTTGGGACATGGGGCTTGACTGGTGGAGAGGGTTTGTGTAGAAAGCTGTTTAATCTCTCATTAACGCCACGAGAGGGGCTTTGCTGGGAGTGTGGTCTTGCCCCAATTTCCATTGTTGACAGTAATGAAGCGATGGCGTTTGCAGAGACAGAGGCACTGCTAGCTGGAGAGCCACGCACGGTGAGCTGCACCGATGGTGTTCCAGGCCTTATGGCTTGAGTGGGCAAAGTTGACACCGGATATCTCCCCCTCCCATCCGTGCGTATCCCTTGGCAAGAAGATCAAGTAGCTGCGTCGACCCCGCTATTCTCTCAGTATCGCAGTTGATGTTTACAAAATACCACTTTGTATAACCCGTCGCATTCCTTGTCCCAACGGGGGGTAGGGATTACGTCTGCCTCTTGGAATGGAATGTTTAGCTGCCCGATGTGGAGCATAGAGCAGAAGTCAGAAGATGCTCGTTGAGGTTGGATGAGCCGGGCCTGGCAGCGTGGGATGACGTTCGCTGGTGAGTTGCCTGAACTTGGACCAGCCGGCCTTACTGAAATTCATCTCTTTGCTGGAGATCGTGACCTTGATGTCACAGGTGACCAGGATAGGGCAATGACCTGATCTAGGAAATCTAGGGGAGGACCGCCCCGGAGCAGCGCGGATTCGAATGTCGCTGGTGACTGTGGACAGGTCGGGAAAGGTCATGTCCCATGACTGCTTGAATAGAAAGTAGGTAGATCCTTACGATCAACAGCAGTTGGAGGTCTTGGGCTTCAATCCATCCAAGAGCCGCTTTGCCATTCTTTGTCAATGTTGGAGTATCCCCAGCTGTATTTCTACAGTTGAAGTCTCCGCAGACGAAGGAAGGAGCTCCGGTGAACTACTGGAAGGGAATTGAAGTCTGCTTCAGCTGGTGGTATGACTTATAGAGTGGTGTGTTTGTGAAGTGGGTTCCCATAGCTTCACATGGTATCCACGGATCGGCGAATTCATTGGAGATTGCAGGGTGATCTCACTTGGCAAATAATACAACTAAAATTCAGTCCCTTGCTTTGTCTAACTTTTCATCTGACTAAAAACCCTACCTCACTCATCTCCTTCAAAAACAAAAATGAAAAAATATATGTTCAGTCATATTATGCTGGTCGTCAATTTTTTAATTCTTTTGCATCTGCTTTCCTTTCCTTTCCTTCTACTGTTCAATCCTTTTGTCTAATAGTCGGTCTTGTAAATTTATAATGTCCTTTGTGTACTGTTTGTTTAGTTGTATGTGCGTTGTGTGTTCTTGTTGTTTTGTTCTTAGTTCATATACAATACATGTGTAATCTTAAGAGGTCATTGCACCCCACGCCCTGCGTTTAGCAGTGACCTCGTTCACCAATAGACAGAAGTTATGTCATTATTACTCTGCTATTGATGATTTATTTCTATACAGTATCACTGTCTTAATTATATAAATTCCATTCATCTGTATTATCATCCTGATATAAAAAAATTTCTTTAAATAAGCACATTTATCTTTTCATTGTAATACATTTTTTCTAATTTGTAAAAAATTGTACTTTGCTGTATGTGATGAACAAATAAATAGGGATGATTGATTGATTGGATGCCTTGCTTCACATAGGAAGCGATCCCATGCTTGTTGTGCCAAATAAGGTCAAAAACCTTCGATTTGCAGCTTCTATTCAGATTCGCAGTGAGTTACTTGGAGGAGGATGATATTCACGCCGTTACCTCCATGGAGAAGCTGTAAATGATGTCAGGCTAAGCATGGTGTGAGACCCTCAACGTTCAGCTGCAGGATACAGACTTTGTTATGCTTGCCATAGGAAAGTTACTCTGTGAGTAGCTCAGCCCGCCTAGGAATTGAGGGTGGGTCTTCACGATGTTCACTGTGGTGTTTTAAACACAATGTGGGACTTAAGGTGTGTTGAATCAGTTAGCCACAGCAGGTGATGTGACTTTAACGGGGCCGCCGCGAGAAGGCGTCAACATGACCACAAGAGAAGTTGCAGGGAACCATCCGCTACTATCTCACAAAATTAAGCTATTGGGCTGACTGGGGATCGGCGGGGATCGGTTGATACGGTCGAGGCAGATTTACCCCGCCCCGGGCTGGTTTTCGAAGAGGTGGGTCAACAACTTGATCGATGCGCAAGGATAGTTAATGAAATAGACACAGCTTCCAGAGAAGCAGAAGAAGTTTTGGAGCAGTCTTCATGACCTAACTGCTGCGTACGATCGATACAGTCTGGCATCGATGGGTCTCTACCTCAAGCTACTCAAAATCTTCCCTGATGTCAAGCTTGTCAAGTCATTATGCTGCTCATCCAAGAAGATCTTCGTCCTGGAGACATAATGGGCAACGCAGTAGAAAGCGCAAAAACTTCGGATGGTGTCCCACCAAGGTTCTGTCCTGCAACCCAGTCTCAACATCTACGTCTCAGATCTGCCAAAGGGAGATTGTTCGCAGTACTCCTACGCAGAGGACACGGCACTTGGAATACTGCTGAGCCTTGGCGGTCCTTGTGGGCGGTGTTGCGGGGGGAACCTAATCGCTGTAAGCCAATTCTTCACCGATGGCTCTTGAAAATCAGCAAACCCAGACCGTCAGCTCTGTTTTAACACCTGCAAATCGATACGCAAAAAGAGAACTAAAACATCACTCTAGATGGAGGAGATACACTGTCACACGACCCAACGGCCGAAGTACCTTGGCGAGTCACAATGGACCCGCAGCCTTACTTTCACACCAAGGCAGTCGCTTGACAAGGACGCTTTCTCGTGTACAACCTCCTCAGAAAGGCTAGCAGGAAAGGAATGGTTGGGTGCATCTTTTGACACACCCTTACCTACATCAACTGTTGCCTTGGCATACTTAACTGCTGCATGCGCTTGCACCAGTATGGAGCCACAGTGTACATTCACACAAGATTGAGGCGTTTGAATGATGAAATAGACTTGGTAGTGGTTTGCCTTTGGGCGACGCCTGTAGAAATATTTCCAATCCTGTTGGCATAGTACTTTTCCTGGTTTTTTTGCCAACCCTTAGGAGGAACCTTCGGAGATCAAGCTCGCCAAGAAATGTGAGGAACCTGATAGCCTAATCCCTCCACCAACACCCTTTGAGGATAGAGAATTCCACGGAACACTTTGCAACCCCAATCCATGCACTGCAGTTCACAGTATTCCCATCGATTCATACTGGATCAATGACAGATGGTATGAGCAATTAATGGTCATCCTCTACTTTGAACCTAAAAGCAGTTTGTGTTACAGCACATCTAGCAAGATAACTTAAGTATAAGCATGCCACAAAAACAAACAATCACAAACGTGAATACCTGGAGATCACAACATTAGCACATTTAACCGTAGGACTCAACACTGCTGAAATCATGGGAACATATACTCACAGAAAATGACCCAAAATAGCGTACAGGAACTTATTACAACTTATACGAAAAACATTACAAACGAATCATTCCCCTTGCAAAAGAAAAGAAAGAAGGACCCTAAAAAAATCGTAAACCATAACAGCCCTGGCTGACAACGGCAATTTACAAGTCAATCAAACACAAGCACGGCCTCTACAAAAACCTACCTGAAGAAAACACCCAGGCAACCAAACAACCATACAAACAATAAAAAAACCAAATTAACCTCACATATTGTATTGCCAAGAAAAAAACACAACACACAAATTCGGAAACTCCAAAATGATTCACCAAAACCTTGGAAATTTTGCCTCAACAACTTCTAGTAGGAAGGTATCCACTAAACAAACCCTGACCTTTTCAATCATCATAATAAGCAGATAACTGACCCGATTGACAGAGCTAACGCATTCAACGATCACTTCACTCCCCTGGGCAAAAACTTAGCGAACAAAAATTCCACCCTCAAGTAAACCCATTAACAAAAAACTTCCAAAAAAACACATTGCACCTCAATGTTCATGAAATCAGTTCACTGTGATGAAATGCACAAAATTCGCCACCTGTTAAAACCTGATAAAAGTGCGGGTACCGACAATATAGATCCTGGGATTGCTAACGAATCATATGATAACATCATTTCGCCTCTGATGAACAGATTTAACCAATCACTTTCTCACCGGAAACATTCCCAGAATCACCTCAAATCAGCCAAAGTCATTCTCTTTACAAAAACAAAGGATGCACATAAAACATTGCAAATTACAGGCCCATTCTGTGTATGCCATCTTTTTCAAAACCGATTGAAAAAGTCATGTACACAAGTCTGTCTGACATGTCTTCAACAAGCACAACATTCTTGTCGATGAACAATTACGGTTTTAGCCCAAAACGCCGGACTTATATGGCACTCCGAACTAACAAACAACCTTAACCTTGCACTAAAAAAATAAAAAAACTCCACACCATGGGGTTATTCCTGGATTCTCTCCAAGGCCTTCGACACCATTGACCAAAACATCTTCTTCACAGCTTATCATACGGTGTCCGGGGAGTGCCGTGGAGTGGTTCGGAGTTACCCTAACTAACCGCTCAAATCAGTATACGTACACTCCACCGCATCATCCATCAAACCTATAACAGTTGGCGTCCCCAAGGCTCAATCCTAGGACCACTTTTGCATCAGTTCATGAACGAGATCCACTAATCTCTACACACTTAAACTACTCTTATTTGCAGATGACACAAACCTTTTTCTTTCAAACCCTACCATTAAGGCACTTTTTAACAACATGAATCATGGAAACTCGCAAAAATCACGACTGGTTTCGGGCTAACAAAATTTCTCTCAATGTGTAAAAACTAAACGACATGCTTTCTCACACAACATAATAACAACCAAAACATAACAATAGATAACCAGACAATCTCCCAGGTACACTCAAACAAATTTCTTGGCATCACTTGCAATCGACGACAAACTATGGAATGAACACATCAATCCTGTCACTACCAAACGCGTCTCACGCCATTGGTACAATCTACAGAGTTAACACATCTCCAGCTACACCTTAAAATCACTTACAACAACACTAGTTCTCCCATACCTTAGCTACGGTAACAGTCATCTGGCTCCACTATAACTCACCGACTCACCAACTAAAATCACACAGAATGGGCCATGAACTATCACAAAACTGCACCCCCTAGAACTCACACTGTGCCATATTTCATCACTGAAACACACTTAAAATTAGAGCACCTTAACCAACTTCAAACAACGCTCTTCATGTTTGACTATCACACACAATCCATTTACCTCACCGAACTTCAGCCAATTACTTTCCACAAACAGCACCAATCCTACAACTATAACACCGACAAGCTTGACAAAAACGTCATCTTCCCTCTAAAATCTCCTCTGAAAGCCCAATTTATCAGTATCACGGCGCAAAAAACTTTGAATGAACCTTCCAGGAAATCCACTCCAACAAATTCACAAACAAAAAAATACTTTTTTTAAAGCTCAACTGAAAAAGACATTTCATCAAACCAGTACAATTCTTTTTAATTTCCCCAAGTCCTTATTTCTGCACCTTTTCCTCATTCCTATTTCGATTCTGCTCTTCCTGTACATTTTCCATCCACCTCATATATTTTCTTTCTCTGCTTCCTCATTATGAAATATTATTATATACCTCAGCCAAGACAAGTTGATAAGTCTCTCATTCTTCCAAATCGCGTATCCCGTTTCCAGTTAAGTGTGGTGATCTTATATTTTTATAATATTGAGTTTTTATTTACTTGAATGTATTACAGGGCCAGCAATATCCATAGCTATCGGGTTGTCCATATGAGTCCTAGCATATCTATATATACCTCACCAGTTTATCTCAGTACAGTTACAATTGATACTTTATGTATTATCATATATTATACTGTATTTACATTTCGTCTGTGCGATAGTTATTGCTGAATAAAATTTTAGAATGAATTGGAATTTGAAGTGAACTGCCAAATAGAATGCTAGTGAATCTCGGGCATTTTGACATGGTATGAGTAAGAAGTAGTATTATTTGTAATATAAAGTATATAATAATATTCTAAAAAGATACAAATATTTTTAAGATTTTTTTGTTCCTTGGGGACCAATCATTTTGACTCACACTGTAAAAAATTAAAAAAAAAAACACTGCAGGGCTTGTGCTTTTTAAAATTCGCAACGAAAGTCATTCGGATAAGGCTATTGAATGCTGTAGATGTATGGGCATAGTCTTCATACCTCTAACATGTCATTTATAGACTGGTGCTAACCGTGTTGTAAACCCCCATTTATGTCACATTTTCTATATCCTCGTGATAAAAAAAGTTTGATGGTTTGCAAACAAAAACCTCCCATTTTGAAAAGTTTATTCAACCACCATTAAAGGAGATGGGTCTTAATGTTCTTACAAGTTTAAGCGATAAAAGTCATCTTAAATGGCTGCCACTTTGTAATCAAGTTGTTCACAATGTAGGATGTGAATGCCATTCAAAATCCTTACTAACACGCTACACTGCCTTAGGTGCAACAGTTCTGCAGGTAAGGATCTGCAAAAAGTGTTGTCTTGCGTCTGCTCATTCTAGTTATACAAGGCCTAAGGATCTGGTATTGTTGGATGAAGAACATTGGTCTTGATCTTAAAGAGATGCTGTAGATATGTTGAGGCCTCCTTCTGTATATATAGGCGGCAACTTATCGGCACTTGGTTTTGCAAATGTTCTGGAATTTCTGCCATTTGGGTGTAGGGGATTTTTGCTCCCAGCAGATTATTTTTGTGTGATAAGGCCTAATAACAGAATACTTCCACAGCTTGGAATTTAAATTGTATGATGGGTTTCTATTTCCCAGCTCGTAAGAGCTGGAGCTTTCATCATAACTTTAAAGAGGGCACCCTTCTTGCCAACACCACTATTTTTACCTCTGCGTATGAGGCAGCAGCTAAATGTTTAAGCCGGGGGAAGCCAGCTCACTGTTGGGAATGGTGGGTCCGAGAAGTCCATTGGTTATCGAAAAAAGGTAGGGCACCCACTGAGTATGCGATTGACAGCCCGTGACAGAGAGCCACAGTGGCAGGCCAGAGACGGCCGCAGCCCCCATCGCGCACACGCTGCCGAAAATAACTTACCCCTGCGCGAGTCCGGCCCAAGGTGACCCCCCCCCCTGAAGACCGCCATCAGGGGGAACCCCTCACAGGCATGACAGCAAACCGATCCGGCCGGGAGCATCCAGCAAGGCAGTGCTACCATGTATGCAAGATTGTCGAATGGGGGAGCCAGGGAAGAGCCAGCAGCCGCGTCAACAGAAACCGTCGACCGGAAAGGCGCAGTCCCCGTCTGTCGAGCCGGTGTGATTCTCCGACAGCGTCATGCAGCAAGCGCCTCCTGTCAAACAGAGCATGATTCACAAGCCTATGCATGCGATGCCCCCGCCCCACGCACCGCAGGGCAATGCCCGAAAGCACTGCCAGAAACCTAGATGAAGGGGGATGAAGGCAGCCAGAAATGTTCCCATGGTCTCGAACGATACACTGGTTGCAGGCGGGTCCCTGCACGAGAGCTATTACACCATACTGGGGCGGCATATTCGCAAGAGATGTAGACCAGAGCCAGGACGGCGGTGTCCAGGGCGTTTGGACTAGCACCCCATGATGATACAGTAAGGCGGCACGGGAGGTTAGCCCTCAAGATACCTTTGCACATACTGACCCGAGGTGCCACGACAAGTGTAAGCTGCGACCAAGCCTTACGCTCAGAAAAAGCGGTGCAGGACGCATGACAGAGGCGCTCCACCGAGGCTGTCCGAGACAGCGAGAGCACCCACCGCCCTCCCCCGGTGCCAAGATGGAAGGAAGGCAGCGGTGGTCCGCCCCAACTTAGCCCAAGCCTCCAGGTCTTGAGATACGCGCAGGCAGGGCCATACTTGCAGCAAGTGCACCCTCTAGCCCAGCCCAGCCTCCTCCAAATGAAGAAGGGAAAGACCGTTGGCGCAGCCATACCGTTCCCGGACGCCGCTTGAGGCAAATCAGCCGGTAGACAAGTTACACAGCATGGAAGCCAGCACTGATCCCCGGTGGTACTCCTGGTTCCTCAGACGACGCAGCAACTGCCTGATGGACGCTGTCGTCAGGTTGTGGGCTCAGGATGATTTGAGGGAGAGCTTTGAGGGGCACCTGTGATGTCTGTCCGGTCCAAATTATCGCATGGAAGTAAGGCAATGCTGAAGCCATCTCTTGACGCAATTATTCATGGGTTGAAGTTGCACACTTCTGCGGGGGTGAAACTTGTACCTCTGACTATCCTGTGTTTTGTGTACCCAGCTCGGGAAGTCTGCAAAATATGATCAGCCCAACAGGTCCTATTTTAGGGGCTTAATCAGCATCAACATTCAATATATGGCCTTTTTTAATGCGTGTAGGATGGCTTCATGAAAATGAAATGTCAAGCCTGGCGATTACGTTAGGACGTTCGTTCGTGTCCAAATCACAGTGGAAGAATCGTCTTTAAACCAGCTGATAGTTTCTCCACCAGGGTGATCAGGCCTGGAATTCCTCTTGCGGACGTAGGACCTCACCGATGATGTGGCTTAATGGTGTGGGGCTCTTCCACAATGCAACTGCAGTGTCATGGATTGGGTAGCAAAGTGATTCCGTGGAAACTTCTCTGATAATCAAAGGGTGGTGGTGGGGGGAGTAGACTACCAGGGTCATCACATTTCTTGGCGAGCTTGATCAATTGAAGGTTCCTCCTAAGGTTGCAGGAGCTATGCAAGACAGAAGTGGAAGATATTCTACAGTAGTCGCCAAGAAGGCAACCACTAAAAAGTCTCATTGCATCATTCAGAACGACATCAATCTTGTGTGATGTACACTGTGACTCAATACTGGTTTCAGCGTATTCAGAAGTTGGAAGTATGCCAAGGCAACAGATTGTATGTAAGGTGTCAAAAGGATGCACCCCATCCCGTTCCTGCAAGCCGTCTGAGGAGGTTGACACGCGAATGCGTTGGGCAGAGAACTGCCTTGGTGTGTTGATTTTTAAAGTAAGTGCGGGTCCATAATGACGCCAAGGTACTCCGGTGTTGGGTCACGTGACATTTCTTCTCTTTTTGCGCATCGATTGCAGGTGGAAAACAGAGATGACGGTCTTGGGTTTGTGCGTTCAATGCCATCGGTGGAAGAATTAGGCTTACAGTGATTAGGGCTTTCTGCAACACTGTTTCTAAGACTCAAAGGAAATAAGCAGTATTCCAAGTGCCGTGTCATCTGCGTGGAGTACAGCGAACAATCTCCCTTTGGCATATCTGAGACGTAGATGTGAAAGAGGACTGGGTGCCAGGACAGAACTTGTGGGACACCACTCCGAAATTTGCGCTTTCTACTACATTGCCCATTTAATGTCACGAGGACGAAAGATCTGTTCTTGGCAGGCAGACATAATGAACTTGACAAGCTTGACTTCAGGGAAGATTTTGAGTCGCTTGAGGTAGAGGGGGTTAGAGGTCTCGATGCCAGACTGTATCTTACGCAGCAGTTAGGTCTATGAAGACTGCTCCAAACGCTGCTTCTTCTGGAAGGCTGTTCGAGGAATTAAACTAGTTCTTGCTATTGATCAGCCCTGTTGTTGATTTACCTCTTCGAAATCCAGCTTGGGTGCGGGGTCGGGGTTAAATTTGCCTCGACCGTATCATTGATCCTGCCGATTATCAGTCGCTCAAGAGCTTATAGATGTGAGATTGAGATAGTAGCGAGATGGTTCTGTAACTCTTTGGGATCATTTACTGGTTTCTTGGGCTTAAGGATTGCAATGACCTTTGAAGTCTTCCATCTGGAGGGAATAGTGACGTTTCCCATGCAAGTAAAAGGAAGCGTGGAGCCATCGCACAATTCGGGTGCCGATTCTTCAAGAATTCTGTATGGATGTTGTCATGCCAGGAAGCTTTTACATTCTTGATACTTGAATTGATTCGGTATCCATTACATATGTGATTGGTTGGGACATGGGGCTTGACGGGGAGAGGTTTGTAGAATAGTGTTTAATCTCTGCATTAACAGCGCGAGACTGGGCTTCGCCTTCCTGTGGAGTGTGGTCTTTCCATTTCCATTGGTGCCAAGTCTGAAGCCATGGAATTTGCAGAGACAGGACACTGCTTAGCTGGAAGCTACGCCCGGTGAGATTGTTGATGGTGTTCCAGGCCAGGCCTTGCGGCTTGAGTGGGTGAAGTTGATATTAGATATCTCATCCTCCCACCTGTTTGCGTTCTCTTTTGGCCAGCAGATCTAGTAGTGGTTGCCATTTGTATCTCTATCAGTATCGCAGTTGGTTTCACAAGTGCACTTTGTTATAATGTCGCATCCCTTGTCCCCAAGGGGGTGTAGGGAATTCCTTCTGCCTTGGAATGGAATGTTTAGCTGCTCGGTGGAGTATGGAGCGAAGTCAGAATAGCATCGTTTGATGTTGATGAAAGCCGGTTGGTCGAAGTTTATTGTCCCCGCCGTACTCTAGTCCGGAGAGATTCTAAGTCCTAGGTTTTAAAGTCCGGGGGATGTACAAGATCTAGAAAAAAACAGTTTCGTCGGACTAATTTACCAGGGATGAAAGGTCACGGCCCCCACGTTGGAGGATTGCAAAGTCAGGGGGAGGACTATTCACTCCTTCGGGGAATTAGTGTTCCAAATTATGAGGGGAACGGAATATCAGTTCAGTAAAAGAGATTGGGGTGTTGCTGGTTCAGAGCTGGGGAATATTTCATTCGTTATCATGTTTTATAGGCAGTGGGCCGGCGCCACGGAGGGGAAGGAGGAAATTGCCCCCCCCCCATGTAAAATTAACCTACACCCGTCGTTGTAGTGTATTGATCAACAACTGTCGGGACGTTTACATGACCTACCTAAAATCGGCAGTTCTCCACCTCAAATTCTCTCAAATTGCACTTGATCGTTGTTGAAAACCTTTCCGAGAACTTCGAAGGTTTATGGACAAACAGATGCACGAAGGAAACCGCACACATTTTTTTTTGGAAAACTTGATGCTGATCCCTAATCGTACCTTAGGAAAACATGCTATGAAATTCTGTCGTGCACGACAGAAAGTACTAAATCATTATATATTACATAAAGACGGCGTAACCGGCTTATTCACTTCAGGTTTGATATAATACATTGGGAAGCATTCCCCAAAATATGACAAAACACCTAGGTTCGAATAAATTTGGACGGGTTCGGACACAATTCTTGTTTCTCGTATTATGTTCAACATTTGACTCGCTGAATTCACTTTCGATGTCAGTGTATCAAACATAATAGTACAAAAACGCATAAGGCTTTAGTGTTCGATTATTCACTAAATTGTTTCATAAAATGAAGTCTGCATGTTTAATCCATAATTATCAAAACATTAGGTTTCGCACACCACCAAATAAATGCCATTGGTTTAGGTACAAAATGGCCCTAATCAAACGTAGATTATCATTAACGAAAACGCGACTCAGTTGCTTAAATTATGCATTACCTTAGACTGCTCAGACCTCTGCATCCCATTCAGCAGACGGAATCCATAAGTTGACCACGGAGATTTCGAGCTACTGAAGCATGGAAGACAACGACGACGTTCCGAATCCCCTCTGAAACTGTGGCTTCTAGTCAAAAATATTTTCCTATGGGATGGGGTAAAATTAGTATGCAATTACCAAGTTAGTAGTAAGCCTCACACACCTTTTGTCTTGATATTGTGCTGATTTTATCTTTAAAATAATTTCTACACAAAATAGGGCCCAGGAAGTTCCAGTTTCTACCTCTATTATTCAATTTAAATGCAGACGTCACTTTTTTTAAAAAAAAAAACCCCCCCGTTTTTTTTTTCCCCAAAAAAAAGTTTTCGGCCAGGAGGGTGCCAGAAACCAAGAATCTATTTCGTGGTGGGAAATCTTATACATTACAAATGCTCTTGTAAAGCTAGAGGTAAATTTAACCTCGTTACCTGGAGCCATTTTTTAACAAAAACTCCAAGGGGGGGGGGGGTTTTACCACCGCCTGTGAGTTTCGTTACTGAAAACATCGATTACTGGAAAATTTTTGAGTACCACAGGGTAGCTTAGAGTTTTTTCTATCCATTGTTTCAAAATGAGTACCAAACATCCCCATTATGAGTCCCTATGGACGTCATATGATGAGGAAAGTACAAAAATACTGAATGAGGTATGTCATTTCACAATTTTATGCGAAAACCCCTCAACAAAAAAGTTATTATAGCACTAAACTTGCTCTCATTATATACATCTAGTCATTTTCCTCAAGAGAGCCAAAAACCGCATGAAAATCGGATATTTCTAACATTTTTTGGCGAAAAATGGAATTCCCCATAGTGCTATGGGGAAATTGGCAGTTTGACTAAACATGCGAAACTTTATGGACATCATTGTTGTACCTCATTTTGTATCAATGGAAGAGGAGGGACCATTCTATCTTTTGGTACCAAACTCAAGTGCTGTGACGTTTTTGTGTTGTGCTAGGATGTTGTGGTATTATCTCCCGAAGAGGGGGGTTGCCACCCCATAATATATCCAAATTTTGGGTCACCCTGTATCTACCCACACCCGGTGGAGTTTGTTTTGGATGAAAAGGAGCGGACCATGTCCAATTGACAATTACATTAATTTGGCAACAAGAAGGGGGTTTTTAGCAAGCCGGGGGAAAAAAACCTGAAGGGGGTTATAACCCCCCCCCCCCTCGGTAGACGAGGGGGTGGTACCCCCCCCCCCCTCGGTAGACGAGGGTTATAGTTTTCGGCTATATTATTATGGAGATCTTATGAGAATATGTTAATGACCAAACATTGGAATCAGTTGATAGTGGAAAGCTTCTAGCATAGAAACATAATTGTAATAAACATTTGATATTTATGGACATTTTAAATTTGCCTATGCATGCACATAATTCAAATACAAAATATTCGAATTCAGTAAAAGTTCTATTCAAGGTCAGCAAAAGCCAACTTCACAAACGTAGTATACATTTATCACAACTGTAAAAATTTCCTTTATGTTATAAAGCAAGAAAAATTCAGGGAGGGGGTTCTAGCGATCCAATTTTCCCCAGGCCCCGTAGCAGTGGGGGGTGGGTGGCGAAGGAGGCGGACGCCCCACCACATTCCAAAAAAAAGCCCAACATAAGCGAAAAAAGGCCTTAAAAAGGCCAGCAAAATAGACAAAGAAGATGTGGCGAGCGGATCGAGCCCAAAAACTACTGTTTTTATTGCTTGTTGTCGAACAAAAAATTAACATTTTGGTAAAACGGTTTACTTTTTTTGCAAAAGCTAACCCCCTCCCCCCATCTGTTTTGGTAGGGAGGCCGAATTTTGGAGAAAAATCCATTTGGGACAAAAATGGCCCATCCCTCCCCCAGGACAATCCTGTTCATGGGCCTGCATTCCCTTGGAGACGGGGAAGTATGTCAAATATAACGGTTTTATATTCCTTGGTTCCACCCCAATTACCCATTACATTATTTATTCATGTTTCAGCACAGGGAAAGTAGTCCAGATTACCGATTCATTGATAACTAATATCAACCTCTGTTTTATTAGATGGATATGTTTTTCAACGGTTCCTAGACCAGTTTCTTGTGCTGATTCTGAATACAGAGTGGATGGCCAGACCGAGAACTCACCAACTTGAAGCAGTTTTGTAGAAACGGAAAAACCTAAAATGGCCACCAAAACAAAAAATATTCTCTTTGTTCACTCCAAAAGTGTTAAATTTTCGGCCTGTCTCGTTAAAACATTCTTATGACAATTAAACATAATGATTTCTGTAACCACGTAATCACTAATTCAATATGGCCGTCAATCACAATTAAAGTGTGCGATTCGTGAAACACTTTTGAGGCCGGTTGTATTGGAATCCATCCTGGGTTTTGGCAGTCAAGAAATTAATAAAACCATAAGAAATATTTTCTTTTTAATGTGATTATAAATTTTCCTTCATTATAGGCTCCAAGATGGCTTCCGATAAATGGCTATAATTGATAGCTGTGTCGAACCTATACTGAAACTGTTGGTATATCCCTGTAAGTTCAATCAGATCAGATGTTACAATCATTAGGTAATCAGGGAGGAAATCGATACAGTAAGATGCCCCATCCAAGAGGGTGTTACATATGGCTGGAAATGCACTTACTAAGCGGCGAAAAATCCGAACACCAATAGTCTGAGTTTATTGTTTCTCTTTTTTTTTTTGTTTTTTTTAGGTTTTGGGGCGTCCATTGCAATCCATTTTGGGGTATTGATGAATAATGACCCAAGACACTTAAGATAGGCATACTGGATGGATTTTTGAAGTGGTAATCTAACTAACAATCAACACAATATATAATCTATAGCCTATAGAGTGAATGAATTACTGAACTTTACTGATTGACATTTGCAGCCATATGGGAAGGCCTAATCTAAGTATTCGCCATCTTGCAGATAATCAATCACGTTTAATGTTATGATATTTACAAGTGCTCTTGAATGAGTTATTAGTGGTATACACAAACATGGCAGCTCTTGGAGTATGTAGTAATGAATTTGCCATTTTGGAGCCATCTTGAAATGGTTTCTTTGAGTTTTGATTGATTATTCAAATTGGTTGAAGCTATTCTAATGGTTTCTATATATTAATATGTTAATTGCTAAAAACATTTGTGTATCTATACAAATTACAATTCGACGGTCAAAAGTAGATAAATATCAGATGCTTTGTTGTATTGGGCGGCCATATTAAATCTCTAAATTAGAACGGTTAGAATGATCATACTTTACATTGGTACATGGTTGTTTTGAGGGACAGGCCAAAATTTACAACTTTTGAGTAATTACACATATGAGTTTTCAGTGTTTTGTGGCCCATTTTGACTGTTTGCGTTCTTTGAAAAATGCTTCAAGGTTTTTCGTCTGGGAATCCTCCGGTATTCAGATTTCCGGAGGTAAAATAGTCTAGAAAACCGTTGAAAAAACATTTATCATTTTATACAAGGTCACATGGTATGTAGCCTGGGACTTAAATAAGTTTTCCTTGGACATTAGGTCAGGGGACGTTTAAAAAACTGTGTATTCTGGTACCCTGGACCATGGTAACGGATATTAATGTCCAGTGAACAACTAAAAACTGAGGTATCATGGTCCTTGGCCATGGTATCTGATATAATGTCCAGTGGACAACTTAACACTGGGTATCATGGTCCATGGGACCACGATTGATGGACAGTAAAGTGCCAGTGGGACATTACACCACTGGGTTTACCATGGTCCCCTGGACAATGGTATCTGATATTAATGTCCAGTGGCAACTAACACTGGCCGTATCATGGTCCCCTGGACCATGTTAATCTGGTATTAAGTCCAGTGGGGACAACTAACACGGAATACCATGGTCCCCTGGACCTTGGTAACGGATACTATTGTCCTGTGGACAAAACTATACAACTAGGAGTTGTAATTCCACGGGGGACGATGCTTCCCTGAGTTTATAGGCCGTGATATTGTGATAGATTTTTCATTTCTTCATCGTTGCACGGTTAACAAATAACATTGGAAAAAAATCTGCGATCGTATTTATACCAAGCCATCATTTGTGCCAAATAACATTACGCAACTAAAAAAATAACAGAGAAAAAAATATACTAACAATCCCAGCAGAAGGATTCGAAACTGGTTCATTGGATTGAAAACAAAAGTCATTAGATTTTGACAAGTCATAGAAACCTTTGCCGTTACACCACGGAAGGGGTTGACAACCACCGCTCGCTTTATTCTATTTGTCCGTGTTCTATTTATTATTTTTGAATAGGCATCGTGATTAGAAGAGCGTACACAGATAGGCTACAGATAGGGCTATAGTTATCGGCGGGACACTGTTACTTGTACTGTAAATGGCACTATAGTCCGCTGGGAATTATAGTCCGGTTCACATACACATAGGATAAAAATAACATGATTGCAGTATGGGGCTACCATCTAGGTGCAGTTGCCCAGTTGACAACGTACCCAGAAGTCATAGTCCGGAGGAGCATTTCTCTCATAGTCCGGGTTAGGGCTTATTGTTCCTAGGCAAGGGGTCCGAAGGACCCCGGTCCCTAGGAACAATAGCCCACCGGACTATAATATCTGCCGGACTATTATGTGCTTTTCACAACCGGGTCTGGACAGCGTGGATGACAGTTCGTAGGGGTGAGGGTTTGAAACTTGGACCAGTGGCTTTCCTGAAATTCCATATTTTCTGAGAGGGCTGGAGATCTGACCTTGTGTCAATGTGACCAGGATAGGGGCAAGGACATTTGATATGGAAATCTAGGGAGGACCATTCGGAGCAGCGGATCGGATGTCGCTGGTGGGGACTGTTGACAGGTCGGGGGGAAAGTCCATGTCCCATGACTGCTTGAAAAGAAAGTAGGTGGATCCTTACTATCAACAGCAGTTGGAGGTATTGGGCTCAATCCATTCAAGAGCCGCTTTGCCATTTTCTTGTTCAATTTGGAGTTTCCCCATGCTGTATTTCTACAGTTGGAAATCTACGCAGACGAAGGAGCTCCGCTGAAACTGCTGGAGGGAGTTGAAGTCTGCCTCAGGTGGTGGTGGCTTATATAGTTGGTGAAAGTGGGTTCCCATTGCTTCAAATGTAATCCACTGATCGGCGAATTCATTGAAGATTGCAGGGTTGATCTTCACTTGTATGCCTTGCTTCACATAGGAAGCAATTCCATGGCTGTTGGGCGGGATGAAGCAAATAAGGTTCAAAACCTTCGATTTGCAGCTTCAGCTTCGATTCGCAGTGAGTTTCTTGGAGGAGGATGATATTCACTCCGTTTCCCTGGAGAGTGGTAAGATGATGTTACGTTTAGCATAGGGAAAGTTCCTCTGTGAGCAGCTCAGCCGCCTAGAACTGAGGGTGGGTCTTCAAGATGTTTACTGTGGTGTTTTAAAAACACGAGGTTTGGACTTCGTTGTTGAATCAGTTGGTTCCACAAAACAGGTTGATGTGTGACTTTAACAGGGTCGCCGCGAGAATGGCGTAACATGACCCCAAAGGTTCAGGAGCTAGTACTAGACGATGCAGCCATCCAGCCAGTTTATCCCATAATCAACTGTAAAGTGGTTTCTGTTATAGGTAGCCACGACGGTAGGATAAGCCACTTTGCGGCAAGTTTAGACGTGCAATAAGACAAAGGACAGCCTTACTCTGACCCTGGCTAACAAACGAATCAAGAAACCAGTAGTCACTTGTACATACTGCATGTGAATGTCCTATAAAACTCCATGGAATACCAAGCTATCACCAGTTTTGAGCCCACATGGGGCGAGGCACATGGATTGGAAGTTGCCCTAGAAAGTGTTGAAAAAAGAACCAAGTAACAAAGTACTCTTCGGGCACTGGACTGGGTCCACTCCACCCAGATGAAGAAATTTTTTTAATATGTTATGGAAAAGAGCATATCAACCTCTATCGAGGGCGAAAGAAGCACAACATTTTAAAATATGGTAAGGGCATCTTTTTGACAATATGTGTTTGTAATGGACATTGTATGACATTCACATCCTTGAAGTAAAAATAAGGACCCATCTCTTTTCCCGGGTGGCATAAAATATTGTTTTTTATGATGAGGATATAGAATTCTAACTCATTGTTTAGGAAAACATTTGTTTTCATAAACATTTTAGATGTAAACGTGGCAAAAATCATCATATTTCTAGCATTTTGGCTATGATCAAAATGTTTCCCATGTGCTACATTTGTAAGGCACGCTTATGACATCATGGAGACGTCACAAGTGGAATGTTAGTATTTGACATTTCTGGAAAGAGGAGACCAAAAGCTATACATGTGTAAAATACCAAACACCAAATCATACGACCCTTAAAACATCTCAAAGGGGGACTGGGGTAGGGGCAGTGTAAAATTGATTGCCCTCACCCCCACCATGGGTGATGGGTATTCCAAAGCACAAATTGGTCAGACTAGGATAATTATCATATTTTTAAACTCCCAGTTATTGAAAACATAGACATAGGTTTGGCCACCAAATTTGACTTCCAATGTTGCTCAGAACCAAAGATATAGAGCAAAATCCTTTGGAAATGGCGGCCATTTTGACATCCAAGATGGCGCCAAACGCTTTTCCGAGAAAAATGCGACCAATACTTTTCTGATACCTGGATGTCTACTCTACCCAATGACACCAAAAAGCATCCAAACCATACGTCCCTTATTATAGAAAATCTCAAAGGGGGACTTGGGTAGAGACAGCGGCTTGACAACGATGCCCCCCCCCCACCAAGGGTAAGGGTGTTGCAAAGCACAGCTTTGTAAGACTAGGTTAATTATCATATTTTTTAACTCCCAGGTAGTGAAAACATAGGTTTGGCCACCAAATATGACTTCCAATATTGCTCAGAACAATAGTTATAGGGGAAAATCCTTTGGAAATGGCGGCCATTTTGAAATTCCAGATGGCGACCAAACGCTTTTCAGAAAAAAATGCGACCAATACTTTTCTGATACCTGGAGGTCTACTCTATCCAATGACACCAAAAAAAAACATCCTTAGCAAAAAATAAATGCACAAGTTTTAAATCGTACATAACAGCCTACACTATTATAGGAGATGAGGCAAACTATACTGTTTAAAACGAAACGATATGTAAAGCAATATCAACTGTTTTAAACATTCTTTCCACAAACTTCCTTTACACCTGATTTGCACTTCTCTTCCACTTTCTCTCTAAAGGCATTTTCTTTCAATATTAATTATAATAAATCAGCATACCACTGAAAATAACAAAATATTTAAATAATTGGTATGAAAAGCGCCCTTTCCTTTCACTGAAATAATTATGCAAACTTGCGAAACGGGAACAAAGGTAACTCAAAAACAAAACATCGTATGGTCATGCAGATTGGCACAAATGATAAATACCAAGAGATCTCCAAAACCATAAAGCCCGATTATTTTATTTTATTTTCCAAATTTGAATTATGATTAAAAATTTCCTGGTTGGTCGATTCACCGTTATCATTGGAAACTCATCAAAATGCGACTTCGTGGTTTTGTGCTCATGGCTCCCATTTATCTGGTCCTCCTCTTTCCATTGATACCAAAATGAGTACCAACATGGCTAGCATCACGTCAGAATGACGTCATAATGGTTCGTACTAGAGGTGGGCTATAAAGGGTTATATTTGGGTCATAGTTTCAAATCATTTCGAACACAGGCTTGAATGATAACTTCAATGATGCTTATCCGATTTTCGAAGAAAAGATTAAAAAAAAGTGCAAAAACCAGGGTGCCCCAACGAAAAATCTAAAATAGCCGCCATATTAGCCCAAAATCACATTTTTGACCATAACTTGATAATTATTTGTTTTAATCACCTTGTGGCAATATTTGTGGCAGTACCCATGTTTTGGCCTGTAAGGAATCATTCTATGCAACTTCCAGATCGCCACGACTTTTCGTATTCTCAATATTGCAGTTTTAGCGTAAAATTGGACTGTGAGGGCGCTTTCCCCAAAAGTGCACAAAATATCAACAGTTTAAATTTTAACTAGTGGGTCATTATTAGATTTGTTGATTCATCATTTCCTGAAGATTAGAGCTGTGTAACACTTATCATTTTCCTGTGACATCACTTTCAACTTTATTATATTGGGAATATATAGGGTCAACGAACTTTCTTATGTGTGGGTTTCAATGACATTAAAATGCCTACAGTTTTAAAACCACAAACACCATGTAAGTCAAATTTTCAGCAAGTGTTTATAATAATACTCTCTTTAACATTTTGAATGTTAAAATCACATTTTCAATAGGATGCGCATTTTATGGGAATGCGCCCGCAGAGCTCAATTTTAAGGATATGGTGAGATAAAAGGTGTATAGTATGCTTCCTAATACCCCAAAACATGGCTATTGCCACCAAAATAAAACAAATTGAACAAAAAATAATTGAGTTATGGACAAAAATCAATTTTTGACAATTTGGCGGCCATTTTGGATTTTTTGATGGGGCACTCTGGTTTTGCACTTTATTCATTTTTTTCTTCGAAAGTAGGATCAGGGTAATTAAAGTCAAATGAACCGGCGTTCGAAGTGATCTGAAACATTGACCTTCTATACCCTACCTCTATTTGTACGTCAGAAAAAATGTCAATTACCATAGACACGCAGGGTAGAACAGGGGAATTTTTTTTGTCCCCAAAAAAGTTAGGACTAGAAACGCTGTGCCCTTTGCAAGGGCACGAGGTAAGTTACGCGGACGTATCCTACAAAGAAATGAATCATGATTCATGAAACATGATTCATGAATCATGAACATGTTACATCCTCTGTCAAATTAAGGTGGGGATTTTGAACAGGTAGGGGGGGGGTGGAGGGGGATTTGGAGTATTTTTTGGACCCTTTGACCCTAATCCATGAGTCAAATGATAGGGTCATAATTGACTTTTATTGAGCTCTCCTCAAGTCCTGCAGTATGGGACAAAGAGGTTTTCTATTTTACCTTGCTTAAAATTTTACACACAGTAAATGAGTTTGACTTTAGTGACCCCAGATGAACCCAGATTGACCTCTCGATCCATAACCTTTGTAAAGAGTTTCAAGGCAATTCATATGCATAATTCACGCGACCATGTTGCATAATCTGCAGAAGGAGTAAGTTATTTGAAATGTAACGTAATTGAAGTATTTTACCACTTCCCCCTAAACCATGGGTCAAGTGATAAGGGTCTTTTATTGATCTCTCATGAATTCCTACAAGAAGGACTAAAAAGATTTTCTATTTGAGTTGGTTTTAAAGGTCCATGGACCATGCTTTAAAAATACTTATAATACCTCCCCAAAACAAGTTTTCATTCACAGTATGTATTGGTATCAATGTGAAATCTGCATGAAGCAGTATTTGAGAAACCGTAGATTTGATAAAAATTGGGCATAACATCATGGGTTTCAGACAAGCTTTGAAAGTGATTATCGCGCTGGCCGCGAACCCGGAAGTGACGTAAAAGTAGCATTTTAGTGACGTAAAAGTAGCCTTCTAGTTCTTTGAAGCGTGACGAATAGGTCTTATAATGTGCGCGTGTACAACATGTGCTGCGTAATTGCACGTAATGCACGACGGCGGCGCTCGACTTTTTTTGTTTTTCGTGTGCTTAAAAAGGTCCTAGGAAATGCAAATACAATTAATGTAGTTTTTTGTATCAAGTCTACAAGGGATGACTAGAAGCATTCAATATGTTGGGTTGGTGTGACACATTATGGCAACTATTGATTTTTCAGGGATAATAGAACATTCCAGGTGATTGGTGTCAATCCATTCATGACACCTGACTGAAAATCAATAGTTTCACTATGATGTCACTGGTCGTGTTCTCTTTTTTCTTGCCCTGTTTATGGACCTGGCAGGTCCCATAAAAGATTTGGAGTAGGTTTAATCATCTCATTTCTGGGACCTTTTAGCGTATAGGAGTGCTTAGGGTAAAGCCTTAATACCGTCCAATTTATGGTGAATCTTGTCTATTTTTGAACCTTGGTTTCATGCCAAGAAAATGGCCTAACAAAAAGAAAATCGCATGATAGGATCGCCAACATCTATATCTTTTAAAGCCATTGTCGTAATTTCACAACTTAGTAAGAAGTTAAACCACTTGTTAGAAATAGCTGTCGGAATATTTTTGAAATAAGGATTCTCATTCTTGCACGTTAATTTTCAAATATTAAAGGTGCTTGTTCCGATCGTCTTCGGAACCCCCCTGATTTACCCAGAAGTAGTAATCGAATTGTGATATCGGATGAAAGGCGGTATTTTTCTCCTTTCGCCTGAAATTTTTCAGCCCTCAAATCCATTTTCATTCTCAAACTATAAACGAACAACGACGTTTTAGTGGTTAACCATCAATATTAGCACTAATTGACTAGGACTTTGTAATCTGCTAGTGCTTGCTACCGTCAAACCGCAAGCTTGTTTCCCACGGTACTTGATAGGTCGTACGTTCAGTGCCAGCTCTCATATCAGTAGAGTGAACACAATAGACCTAACTCGGAACACCATCTTTAAAGTGTGATTAAATTAATCACATTTAATTTTTTAGTATTAGCAAAACCCTTTACACATTACATACAGGTTGTCCCAGAATGATTAGTATCATGAGGTCCAAATGATGGGTCATACTTGACTTTTTATTGAGCTCTCGTCAAGTCCTGTCGTATGGACAAAGAGGTTTCCCTTATTTTATCCTGCTTAAAATTTTACACAACAGTAAATGAGTCTTGGACTTTAGTGACCCCAGATTACCCCCAGATTGACCTCTCGATCCATAACCGTTGTAAAGATTTCATCAAGGCAATCATATGCATCATTCACGCGAACCATGTTGCATAATCTGCAGAAAGGAGTAAGTTATTTGAAATGTAACGTATTTTGAAGTATTTTGACCACTTCCACCCGTAAACCATGGGTCACGTGATGGGTCTTTTATTATCTCTCATCTCTCATGAATTCCTACAAGAAGGACTAAAAAGATTTTCTATTTGAGTTGGTTTTAAAGGTCCATGGACATGCTTTAAAAATACTTATAATACCTCCCCAAAACAGTTTCATTCACAGTATGTATTGGTATCAATGTGAAATCTGCATGAAGCAGTATTTGAGAAACCGTAGATTTGATAAAAATTGGGCATAACATCATGGGTTTCAGACAAGCTTTGAAAGTGATTATCGCGCTGGCCGCGAACCCGGAAGTGACGTAAAAGTAGCATTTTAGTGACGTAAAAGTAGCCTTCTAGTTCTTTGAAGCGTGACGAATAGGTCTTATAATGTGCGCGTGTACAGCGTGTGCTGCGTAATGGCACGTAATGCACGACGGCGCGCTCGACTTTTTGTTTTTCGTGTGCTTTAAAAGGTCCTAGGAAATGCAAATACAATTAATGTAGTTTGTATCAAGTCTACAAGGAGGGACTAGAAAGCATTCAATATTTGGGTTGGTGGTGACATCATTAGTGAAACTATTGATTTTTCAGGGAGTAATAGAAAATTCCAGGTGATTGGTGTCAATCCATTCATGACACTGACTGAAAATCAATAGTTTCACTAATGATGTCACTGGTAGTGTATTCTTTTTTCTTGCCCTGTTTATGGAATGGAATGTCCCATAAAAGATTTGGAGTAGGTTTATCATCTCATTTCCTGGGACCTTTAAGCGTATAGGGTGCTTAGGGGAAAGCATGAATACCGTCAAATTATGGTGAATCTTGTCTATTTTTGAACCTTGGTTTCATGCCAAGAAAAATGGCCTAACAAAAAGAAAATCGCATGATAGGATCGCCAACATCTATATCTTTTAAAGCCATTGTCGTAATATTCACAACTTAGTAAGAAAGTTAAACCACTTTTAGAAATAGCTGTCGGAATATTTTTGAAATACATGGATTTTCATTCTTGCACGTTAATTTTCATTTTAAAGGTGCTTGTTCCGATCGTCTTTAGGACCCCCCTGATTTACCCAGAAGTAGTATCGAATTTGATATCGGATGAAAGGCTGTATTTTTCTCATTGTCGTCCTGAAATTTCAGCCCTCAAATCCATTTCATTCTCAAAATATAAACGAAAAACCGACGTTTTAGTGGTTAACCATCAATATTAGCACAGTATTGAATAGGACTTTGTAATATGCATTATTGCTTCTACCGTCAAAACCGCAAGCTTGTTTCCCACGGTACTTGATAGGGCGTACGTGCAAGTGCCAGGCTCTCATATCATGTAGAGAACACGATAGACATAAATCGGAACAAGCATCTTTAAAGTGTGATTAAAATTAATCAAATTTAATTTTAGATATTAGCAAAACCCTTTACACATTACATACAGGGTGTCCCAGAATGATTAGTACCCAAAAATATCCAAAATTATTATTTTTTTTGGCCATGAAAACAAATGGTATTGGGTTATCTGGTATTTAAATTAGATTTGGCATAATTTCAGCTTGCGGAAGAATTTTAGATCTTGAAATTCGGGCTTTGCAAACCGATGATACGTACCAATTTTGCAGACATGGTGATTTCGTACTTTTGGCAAAGTGAAAAAAAAAGGATTATCCCACTTTCTCACGTTGTAGGCAATGGCACATTTAGAAGGGACTCGGCGCTCTCTATACTAGGGAATCTCGCAGCAAATCGTCTCTTAACTTCTAAGTAATTTTTGGTCTCCCAGTAGCTTTTTGCAATGAAAGACCTCTGCTGCACAGTAAAGTGGCGAGCCATTTTGTTAGGTCCTCACTCTCTACCAATGTAATCATTGGATTTGCCTGCAATAGCCTACCAGTACAACATCATTAGCTATTCAAAAACTCCCTCCAAAATCCAAGATAAGCATGTGTTTTATGTGTAACAAAGCATGACCAAACCTTTGTATGCATGGATAGTCAATATTGAGTTAAACTTACAGCTTTTACAGTTGCTAAGAAGAGGGAACAAAATAGTTGAAAAGCAAGAGAGAACAAAATATTTGTTTGTTTCCTTTTAACAAGTTCTATACACTATTTTAGCACTTTGTCGTAAGGACGAAATCACCACCTCTGACACTTTGGACTGTTTCTACACTTTGGATAGCCCGATTTTTGTGATCTAAAATACTTTTGAAATTTTAAAGTATGCCTAAGTTGATGATTGCAGCAAAAACCCCCATATCATCCATTTTATTATAAAAAAAATTAATATATTCTAGATTTTTTTGGGTACTAATCATTCTGGTACACCCTGTAATTATTGGCTCAAAACAATAGGTCAATCGAATCAAGAATGTGGAAGAAGCAATTTGTGAGGATGAGAAGAAGAAGAGGACGAAACTAGATCGATCTGAGAACAGATCTAAGCACAGTCGAATGACTTCATGGTTCGTTAAGTAAAATGACAGCATAAAAACGGGGTTTAGATTTAAGAGTACAGGTGCATGCTGGTGTATGATGCGGTAAACTAAGTGTTGGCAGTTTCAAACAAATACCGATTATGATATTACACGGTACAATATGGCTTAGTGACTTCAGCTTGATCTATCGACCCATACCTTTTATAGAGTCTCAAGTGAATTCATATGCATAAGTCATACGATCATTGTTACATAATCTGTAGAAGGAGAAGTGAATTGAATTGTAACGTAATTTGAAGTATTTTATCCTTTGACCCATAAAGCCATGGGTCATGATTGACTTTTATTTCGTCGCCCGCATCACATACTGTCGTATTTCACATTTTTGAGGTTTTTGCGAAATTCCGCCTACTTACTTAGTTCATCGAGTTCTTGCCATCCATAAAGTTTCAAAATGTGAGGATGCCTAATTAATTAGTTTATAATTACAGATTTTTGTCATTTTCCTGAAAATCATCATATGCGAATTTCACATACTGTCGTATTTTAAAATCGCCATTCATTTACACGTGTTTGATATAGCGTTCTATTTTGCCGATCCTAAAATAAAGGATTTCACATACAGACCTATTTTGACGTATTTCCATCGTTATTTCGTAAACAAGCTTTTCACATAGTGATCTATTTTACGCACATTGAAAACAACGGTGTAATTACGGCGTAACTATCCTCAATGCTCTCTGTAAAGAAATTCATTAGGCTCGTGCACAACTACTTTTTGACTATGAAATGTTAAATATTACACAACTCTATATTTGTTATCAGTATATGATAATATAAATAGACAATAAACAGTCATATATTAAGTAATCAATGAAAACATATACAAATCATTGTAATTAATTTCAATGAATATTTTTCTGTATTTAAAATTTTATAATAGTGACCAGTAGGTCAAAAGTTCAATTGACCTCACAGCACTCAATTCAAATCCACAATCTTCAACGGTTTATGACCCGCTCTTAATCCCTTTTCAATAGGACGTAATTGGGTGTTGAATGGGATGGTGAATAATCAATACTAACAGCCATGCAGTAAAATGTTAGTGTGAACTTTACAGATACTAAATTTATACACAAAATATAAACTTAAAGTCGACAGTGTACAGAAAAAGTCGACATAAAAGAGTGGTACTGCCAGAAAGATGAAATTTTGAAGTTTAATATGGAAGGCTTTTCATGGAAAACGGAAGGCTAACAACTTCAGAAGAAATAAGTGAAATTTGGTGTCATTTGAGGTCAGAAGCAATGAGACAAAGCAATCAGTGGAGGTGTGTCTTCTGTTGCAAATGCTGATTGGCTAAACTTCTTTGTGTGCAGAATGAATTTTTCATTGACAAGTTACAGTGTGATGCGTCGTATTTTGCAATATACATTATTTGTGATTTCACATACAGACTTATAACTTTGTAGCCTAATTAAGATAATATAATTGCAGTTTTAAGTTGGATTTATGGTTAATATTAGACTTTAAAATGTTTTCTTCAAAACAGTAAAGTCTAGATGTTTCTTTTATGCTTCGTTTTACCGTATAGACATGAAATGTCGCGGTAGATTTTGAATTGCGATTTTCTCGGAACACGTGTTTTGTAAAATACGACAGTATGTGATGTGGGCAACGATTTATCTCTCACCAAGCTCTACAAGATGGGCTAACAAGATTTTCCATTTGACCTTGTTTTAAATTTTAGACAGTAAATGAGTTTGACTTTAGTGACCCCAGATGACCCCAGATTGACCTCGACCAGTAACCTTTGTAGAGAGTCTCGAGTCAATTCATATGCATAAAGCCAGACGATCATGTCACAATCTGTAGGATTAGATTTTGACCTTTGACCCCTAAAGCATGCGTCATATGACAAAGTCGTAATTGACGTTTTTGTAGTGTTAACCAAGTCTTACACCCTACAAGATGACAGGGTTCGTTTTGAGATTTGAGCTAATTTTAGATTTTTATTGCACGGTCAACGTTGTTGACCCATGTGACTCTATCGTGAGCTTTAGCACCAATTTGATCATGTGACATGTGCGCATACGGGTACTTGTTATTGTGTCCAAATCAGGTCTAAAGCGAAATGTTTGAGATATGAATGTTGACAGAAAGAAAAAAGAAACCGTACAGAAGAAAATCGCAGTCGAGTCCCTCGACTGTGCAAGAAACGGTAAGAACACAGTAAGATACGCGGCTGCTCCGCGTAATTTATGCGGGTTTTGGCTCTACATGATGGAAAATGACTAGTTCTATATACTCAATGTTTTAAGGCTACAATGGTGCTTCTGAGTCAGTAAATGGCAAAGTATTAATTTCCACTCTATATCCGTATTTTTTTTTTTTTTTTTTTTTTTTTTTTTTTTTTTTTTTTTTTTTTTTTTTTTTTTTTTTTTTTTTTTTTTTTTTTTTTTTTTTTTTTTTTTTTTTTTTTTTTTTTTTTTTTTTTTTTTTTTTTTTTTTTTTTTTGGCCAACTACTGATACCTTTGTTGTAGCTTTGTACAAAATAATAATGAAACTTTAAAACTTATTGTTGTATTATATTCGATCTTTGTATGTATCGATCTTTAAAATGCACCAATTCAAACAATAAAACGCATCCATCCATCCAATCTTAACAGCGATCACGCATGACAAAAAAGAGTACTCCTATCGAATGACTGGAATAGCATAGCTTAGAATAGGAAATATTGATTACACAAGTCCAAAATATCCTGATTAGTAATTTACAATACCATTCACTCAGAACATTATGCAAGGATAGATATACCGCTACGTCTTTTTGCAACCACTTAATAACATGTCCTTAATACATACCGCTACATCTTCATAGCACTCTTCATCATTTTCATAACAAAAATACCACACCTTCCAACATCTTCATAACACTTTGGTGATTGGACCTCCTTGTTGAACTAAGTCTAATAATAGCACCACGACTGCAATGAATTTGTAGATGCCGTCCAACCACTGACAAGAAAAAGTTCAGCACCCAGCCAAATGCCGGTTTAAAGGAGATATGGTCCGACAGGAACCACAGTCCGGCTCCATAGACTACAACGGAATTAAGCGTGAACCTAATGTTTCGTGAATAGTCAACTGAATCGATTCCCTATTGTTTCACCATTGTTTCCCCGACGGTGAGAACCCCGGCCGGACCATATCTCCTGCCACACCGGCAATCCTTACGGACATGAATATTAACGACGACAAACACAAAGCACACAATCATGCACCAGATTAGTTGAAGTTTCTGCATTTTAACAACCTCGAGCAAGTTCGTTTTATTACTCCGAACCCTGAGGGATTAAAAACTTCTCAAGGTCGCTACAAGATGACGAATCAACCGTTTTCAGTGGAAGTTCATGCCGCACACGGGACAGCCTTGTAGTAAAATAGATACCAATAATGAATCCACATGCTGGCTTGTAAAAAACGTGCAGAAAATGGCTGAGAGAAGAACTCCGAAACGACGCAAAACCCTCCAAAACCAAAAGTTGCAGTTTTGGGCATTTTCAATAGTCATTGCAGTGTACTGGGCCACGAACACGCGGACCACCATCCAAATTGCAAACTAGGCTTTCTCCTTCATTCAGTCAGAAAACCTCTTTGTATAAAATCAATACACACGTGTTTTATTTGTCGTTGTACCACACAGTGACCATTGACAATAAAAAAACTGCGACCTTTTGGTGGGTTTGCGTTCTTTCTGGCACTCAATCTACCATTTGGCACTTATTTTACAAGCGAGGTGTCAATGAAGAGCAAGACCTAGGAAACACAATGTATATTAGAAAACTTTCAAAATGGTCTGACTTTGGCACAGTAATGATCGAAAACAGCCGAGATACTTTTTGTGCCAGGTATCATAGATTATATATAATAATCTATATAAATCTAGCTATATATATATATATATATAAATCTCTATATAATTATATATTTGCATAAGCTCACTCATTGAGTTTGATCACTCCTATTCATGAACAATGTCGGCGTGCTTGAGTGGGTCATTGCTTACCGGGTCATTGATTCCCCTTCATGGTGGAGTGCCTTTAGCTCTGTGCTCACTGATGAGAACACCAAGTTCGAAACGGTCCTGTCTGCAGATTGATCTATATAAGTATAATATATAATAATATATATATATATATTATATTTGCATAGCTCACTCTTGAGTTTGAGCACTCCAGTATCATAAACAATGTGCGGGTGATGGATTGGGTCAGTGGCGTAACGGGTCATTGATTCACTTCATTTGTGGATTGCATTTAGCTCTTTGCTGCACTGATGAGAACACAATTCGAAACGTTACTGTCTGCAGAATTTGAGTATAATATTATATAGATATATTACCTATATATTATATATATATAATAAAGATAAAGTTGGCTGCGTAGGCATGGTATCATTAGAAAATGAGTCAATTATGAGTCCTAGGTCAAATGGCAAATGCCGAAATATATAATTTATTAGAAGAACAAATTTTCCGGGCACGCCCCTTCATCAGGTTAAGTAGAGAAATAAGGTGGTTTACAAAACAGAATGGGGAACTGAAGTGCGCATTAGAATGAAGCGTGAAACTATGAAGCGTATGAAGTGGGCCCGCACAGCAGAGCGGTGCGGATTTGCGCTGAGATACGCGCGAAAAACATTTTTATCATAGCCGGAAAGCATTGAAAGTAGCATTCAGTCCAGCCGGGTGAAGAGTCCCTAGTTTATATATGATGGCGTTTTCTTAGAGGGCGTTGGTGGTCGTCTTCTCACACTGTGTGATTAACACAGTACACGAAGGTTTTCATCCTTAGAGTGGTTTTTCCCGAGTGGCTTGTCAACAGGGAGGCCCGGTTGATGAAGTTGATCGAACGTAGGTGTTTCAGTAAACCGGACCGTCCAGCTAGAACGTTTGGTTTCACCAATGTATAGCAGATGACATTTGGTGCATTCTGAATGGCATAAATCACGTTTAGTGGTTTTTGCAGGAGAATATCCCTTGGTGGAAATACTGTCCTTGGCCTGTGATGCCTGTCAGCAGAGAAAATATGGGCGCATGTGTGGCAAGCGTTTTCTTCTGCATGGTGTGGTTTGAATCCGGTGTTGAAGGCAGGCTCTTATGGTGTGATGAATGAACCAAACTGTCACGTAAGTTAACGGTCTTTTCGTTAAAGCGAAAATGGGCTTGGATGAAAAGTATGGCCTTGTTCCAGGGTCGGCATCTAGGCTTCTGCTGTTTTCTTTTGATAACTTTAGAAACTTGGGCAGTAGGTGGATGGTAAGTGAGTACTAGAGGAACACGATCTATCCATGAATTGTGCTGGGCTCCATGGCGTCCATGCGACTGCATGCGGCTGGCCTGTGGATAGAGCATCATTTACGATGGATGGATTACACGATCGTGGAAGAATGAAACATCAGAAGTTGCCGTGGTTTGAAATTCCATCATCATCTTGTACACCGGGCGTAGTCGTAGGCCTTGTGGATGTACTTTATGTTGTTTTTTGCCCTTCTTGTAGGGGTGGTGAAAGCTGTAAGTGAGGTAGCTGTGATAGTCAGTGTCTTTGTAATAGAATGCTAGAGTTGATAGATGACGTCGGCGATAGAGAGAGTAATGTCAAGAAATGGAAGGTGGGTGGAGGAGATATCAACGTAAATTGATATATGGATGAAACTGTAAGTAAAGTTGAAGAATTCTTTCTTTCCAGTTTCCTTCAGAAGCAAGAGCACGCAACGCGACACAGTCATCGATGGTATCGCTTGAAGAGGTCCTCGGGTTTGGTACCGGTGGAACAAGTTGAATATTTGTCTTCAAGGTAGCCGATGAATAAACGCAAACTCCACCCATGGATGACCCCATGGCGATTCCCCCTGATTTGGCTGTAGAAGGTTCCGTCGACTCGACATGTGGCGGGTGTTGAAACTAGTTCGTCTAGTCGAGAAGAGCTGGTAGTAGAGCATGATGATGCGTTATGCAAAGGCTGAAAATGCTGGAGGCGATGAGGTCCGCCATCGTTGATTGGATTGAAGTGTATAGGAACTTGACGTCCCCAATGGTGAAGATATATCGGTGATGTCCCGTGAAGCTGATTCATCATAAAGATCTGAAGAGCGTGGGTAGTGTCCTTACATCGTGGGAAATTTCTGAACGATGGTTGCCAGAATATGTCAATAGATAACTCCCTGTGATTTCTGTTGGGCAAATTGCAGTTGGAAAACCGACAGGACGAACCAGGGTGTAATCAGGTTTTTGTGTATTTTTGGGGAAGTATGTATAATCGTCACTAGTCGTGGGTTTACGTTTGGATGAGTTTTTGTAGCGCCGGCTGGAAGTTTCCTTATCTTGAATGAGTTCATTGCTGGTTTTCAGAGATATTAGCTTGTTGTTCATCCATGGGCGCGTTCTGATAGAAGGTAGGTATGAGTTTGTTGTCGGACAACTGACGGTTAGCTTATAAGAGGTACAAGTCCTTCCGCCAAATTACCGTAGCACCACCTTTATCGGCGGGTTTTTTGATGATCAAATCATTTTTGTGCGACGGAAGAGCTTTGAAGGCAGACTTTTCGCCCGCGCTGAGGTTGCTAGGATTACGCCGTGTTGGAAGATTGATCTTGTAAATATCATGGCGGCATTTCTCAATGAACAGGTCAAGAGTCGGAATTCCCTGTGCAGGGCAGGGTTCCAATTGGATTTGCATTCTTGTGAAAGCAAAAAAATCATCACCATGATTGTTGTCAGCGATGACATCATTGTTCTCTTTATCATGGAGTGCAGCCTTGAGACGCATTGTCGTAAACATCTCAAACCAAAAGCATTTGAAATTCGATCAATCTTTGGGCTGTGACGGGAGGAACGTAAATCCTTTGGAGAGTACGGATCTCTGTTCATCAGTAAGTTCAAGGGTCGGAGGAATGGTAACAATAAGGCGTTTATTCTTACCGTTGTTAATGTTATTGTTCTTGGATTGCGAAATTTCTTGACGGAGTACTCGAAGATTGGAATCTGTTTACTGTTACGCATTCGTAATATGTCCTATTTAAGTTGTGAACCAAATGATTCGATCATTGAGAAATCTGATCAGAACAAGATGCCTGGCGGGTGTTCACGGTGATAGTGCATATTATGGCTGTGGAAGTGGCTGTTCTTGCTGAAAGAAGAAATGGCGAGATGCCTCGGACGTCTGGAACACATTTGTTCATGTGAAAAGTCACAGTTTCACAGCGAATGTTGTTGAACGTAGGGTTGAATTTCCGACGGAAAGCCATGAGGATGAGGTTGAGAGGTATGGTCAGGTAGAAATGAAAGAAACATGGTTGACAAAAAAACCTGTTCTGTTAAATGTGGATGTGGCAAATTTGAATGCAGCAGCTTCAACGACTGGAGGGAGGAAACGTTCCCAGGAAACTGGAGAGGTTGAAGACGGTTGATAAGGATCGGAGTTTGGGTCAATATCAACTTTGAATCCGTTCCAAGCCTCAATATCTTCGACATGTCTTCCGCAGCACTGTGAAGCGTCGATTGCCCCGCGGCTTAACAAGCAAGAGCGCAATCCCGCGTTAGCAAGAGTTTTTACGCCCAAATAAAAACATTCTTCACGCCGAGCGCGCGAGTATGGTGGATGCACGGGACCGTTGAACATTGAACCAAATCTTCCTTATTGTTTTTTTTTAACTTTCGACAGCCATGGTGTTAATGCCTGATTTATTATCATCAAATTTACAAAGGCAGAACCCTTCTTCACTTTATGTCTTTTCAACACGGTTTCTTCTTTGTGTTTCTCCCTGGCATCTTGGAGGCAGTGAGGAATGGGGGAGGGGAAATTGGCCCTCCCCATTAGAGCGTTGTCCGCACATTTGTCTCGAACAGAGACTTGTGGCTGTCCCCTTAGTCTCAGCAGTAAAATTACCCAAATTTAGGCCTACATGAATTTCGTGATTATTGTTAGTCCCCCATTTCCTCCAAAACATATAATTTCTGGTGCTTTCACTGTTTGGAAAATAATATATATTGATTATCAATGCGTAATATGTAGATATATGCGAGTCAAGCCTGATACGAGACCTCTATATGCGCAAATGGTGCCTATGCATAATTTTTTTTATTAATTTTGGTAATTCGTACTTTATAATCAGATAGAAAAAAAGCTTTTAGCTTACCCAATGTTCCGAATTTGGGTTCGGTATTCATTTGTGCTGGAAAAATGTTTGCTGCTTATTTGTGGGGAGGGTGGGTCCTTCGAATAGTGTTGCCTTTCCCATATAGTTATTTTATTTGAAATATTCTGTTAAATTCGAGGGGTCATGTGAAGAATCCTTATTGTCTGTCTTTTAAGACAAAATCTATCAAAATCCTAATATAATAGGTCTAAACAGGGAGTGATGCCACCTCTCCTGTCACAAACTGCAGAATATAGGATTTAACAAAAAGTATGATAACACGAAACTCGGATTCAGAACATAAAAGATAAAAAAGTGAAAGCGAATGTTATAAGCCTAAGTCGAAAGAATCGATCTCGCTGGTCACGCAACATTCAGAGACACGCGCTCAACACGTTGCGTATTATTCTGCGTTTTTTGTCGGAGCTGTACGCACTAAGATGTCGCAAGGGTTTATTTTTCAAGCAAAATAAGGATTTTCACATGAATATCTCAAAAGGGGACTCGGTGACCCCATGATTTTTTTGTTTTATTAGAAAGCTCTCATGAGTGCGCAACTTATATAAATATCACAAGAAAATTATGGCTAAATTTTTAGCTATAACCAAAAATGTCCTCGAAAAAATGATTTTTCCATAAACTTATGTAGTTAATTTTGGCGAAAAATGTGTATTTTGTAATGGTTTTACCTCAAAAGTGACATCGGTGACCCCCGATTTTTTTTTGGAATTTTTCGATCATATCGATGAAACCGTATTTATGCGAATTTTGAAAGGAAAATTATGGCGGGAAGTATATATGACCCAAACCCCTTAAGAAGAACATATCTTGGTTGAGACATGTCGGTAGTTTCAGAAGTAGGTCGCAGCAGTATCAGATAAGTAGATATGATAATAAATAATAAAGTTGGCTGCGTAGGCATGGTATGATTAGAAAAAATGAGTCAATATGAGTCAGTGGTAAATGTCCAATGCCGAAATATATAATTTATTAGAAGAAAACAACAGTTTCGGGCATCGCCCTTCATCAGGTTAAGTAGAGAAATAGTTTGTTTACAAAACAGAATGGGAACTAACTGAAGTGCGCATTATATTAGATGAAGCGTGAACTATGAAGCGTATGAAGTGGGGCGCACAGCAGTGCGTGCGGATGTGCGCAATGGAGAGACGCGCAAAAAACAGTTATAGCCGGAAAGCATTGAAAGTAGCATTCAGTCCAGCCGGGTGAAGAGTCCCTAGTTTATATATGATGCGTTGTTCAGTTAGATGGCGTTGGTGGTCGTCTTCCTCACACTGTGTGATTACAGGAACACGAATGTCATCCTTAGAGTGGTTTTTCCCGAAGTGCTTGGCAATAGGGAGGCCGGGTTGATGAAGTTGGATCGAACGTAGGTTGTTCAGTAAACCGGTCAGCTATACGACGTTGTTTCACCAATAGCTATAGCAGATGACATTTGGTGCATTCGATGGCATAAAACACGTTAGTGGTTTTGAAGGAGAATGATACCTGATGGACAAATAATGTTACTTTGGGCCTGTGATGCTGTCAGAAGAGGAAAATTGAGCGCATGTGTGGCAGGTTTTCGTCTGCATGGTGTGGTTGAATCCGGTGTGTTGGAAGCCAGGCTTATGGTGTGATGTGTTGTGATGAAGGCAACACACTGTCACGTAAGTTACGGTCTTTACGGTAAGGCGCAAAGGGGCTTGGATGATGGATGGAAAGAGGCTTCGTTCCAAGGGTCGGCATCTAGGTTCTGCTGTTTCTTTTGATAACTTTAGAAACTGGGCAGTAAGGGGATGGTAAGTGAGAGCTACTAGAGGGACGATCTATCATGAATTGACGTGCTGGGCTCCAGGCGTCATGCGATGATGCGGCTGGCTCTGGGATAGCAGCATCAGTACAGTGGAGGGATATCCACGATCGTGGAAGAATGACATATGAGTGCTGTTGGTTTGAAAGTCATCTCATCTTGGCACAGGCGCGGCCCCGTAGTCGTAGGGCTTGTGAGTACGGTATGTTATTTTTGCATGCTGAGGGTGTGAAGAGTTGTAAGTGAGGTGGTAGCCTGTGAGAGTCAGTGTCTTTGTAATAGATGCTAGTTGATAGATGACTGTCGGCGATAGAGGTAATGTCGAGAAGAAATGGAAGGTGGGTGGAGGGGATATCATAAGTAAATTGGATAGATGCTAGATGGATGATGAAAAATGTGTGAAGTAAAGTGATGAATTCTTCCAGTTCTTCAGAGGAGCAAGAGGCAAGCACCGACACAGTCCTCGATCTTTGTATCGCCTTGAAGAGGTCGGGTTTGGTACCGGTGACGAGTTGGATTTTTTTCTCAAGGTGGTACCGATGAAATTAAACAGGCAAGCTCCCACCCATGGGTTGGACCCCCTGCTATCCCCCTGATTGGCTGTAGAAGGTGCCGTCGAAAACTCGAAGGTGGCGGGGTGTTGAGAATAGTTCGGCTAGTCTGAGAAGAGTGGTAGGAGAGATGAGGATGCGTTGTGCAAGTCTAGAAAATGCTGGAGGGCGATGAGGCATCGTTGATTGGAATGGAAGTGTATAGAGAATTGACGTTCATGGTGAAAATCGAATAGCGTGATGTCCGTGATTGAAGCTGAATTCATTAACGATCGGAAGAGCGGGGGTTGTGGTACGTGTCTTAACATACGTGGGAGTGTCTGAAAAGATGGGTGGCCAGAAGACTGTAAAAGATAATCGGCTGATGCTTTATGTTGGGAATTGCCCGAAACTGTTGTTTTCTCCAATAAATTATCTATTTCGGCATTGGACATTTACCACTGACTTAAGAGTGACTCATTTTTCTATACCCCACCTATATATACACTAAACTTGGTACTGAAACTAGATATTTTTAGCTACGATTCCAGTCCTTTCCTCTACCAGGTGAGTACTGTACCCTCTGTCAACTTGAGGTACAGTTAGAAGGGCCCTGGCTGGAGAAGTAACACCTCCATTTAAAGAGGGTGTCTTCAAGGTGGACCCCTTATACCCCAAGTAGTGTTCTGTCCTAGTATTTAACCCTAGCTATTATTCAGGTTTTAAAACAACAGGAGAATTACTTGCGGGTACAACATGGAAGGTGAGCGGTATGTAACTTTAGCTTTGCAGATTGGTTCGGCCTTATTACGGCCGACAAACGAAAACATCAAAAAATATGAAATGATATTAACCATATAACCAAATCCATGAATCTTACTTTAAAGCCGTCCAAATGCAAGTCTATGTCAATATGTAGCGGGAGCCAAATACGTGTCAATTTATTTAGGGGAATTGTTTTAAAAACAACTAAGCTCCCCGCAAGTTCTTGGAAAACACTTCTAATATGGGTATAAAGGTAAGGATGTATTTGATATCATTCAGAGTAAAGGTAAATGACATATTAGTAATTTAATACGTGGCCAACGAGGATAATTCAAACTTCTTCGTGTGTACTATTTTACTTGGTGCATGAATTAACAGACACCGCAGCTAACGTGTCTGGACCATATCCATACTAATAGTATTATCAAGACATGGTTGGGCCTATCGGTTACGGGTACCACACCAGCCTTTATCCACAGTCTTGATGGTTTGTCAATACCAAGACTCAGTATATATACCTGGAAACCATACCATGTCCTTATGCTAGAAGTTTATGAAGGGAGAATGATAGGGTCGTCCATGCCCTCTCACGTATAATCTGAGATGAATCAGTCTGAAACAAAGATGAACACGTTGGTAGTACGCGGTAACATCTTCCAGAATGCCTTCCAAGTCTAATCACCAAAATCTAAATGGAGTGAGATTAAATGTAACATCAAACAAATCTTCACAAATGACCAATATGACAGTGGAGAGACTATATTTGGCCATTGGTTGTCCAAGGTAACATGCTTAAAGTTATCGAAGCTGAAAAGTCGGATCGTACATGGAAATCCATGATTTAT